>OVAX01000104.1:0-132556 GCA_900406405.1 Lepidium africanum | reverse complement strand
ATAAAAAAAAAAAAAAAGAAGACTAATAGCTAATATATATCATTATTAGCTAGACTTTTATGTATGTTTCGATCCCTTTTCATCACTTACATGTTACATTCATTTATTTTAATATAGTTTTCATTTATCTTTTATATTTTAGAGTCCCGGATATATTAAGTGGCATATCTTCCATTCGTTGAATCCTTTTAGATGATTTGAAACTATATATGAAGCATTGGAGATGTGGGATGAAGTTCACAAGAACGCATATGGATCATATGAAGAAAAGAAAAGCTTACACAAGAGAAATTAATCTGCAGATTCAAGTACTCGACTTCAAGGTCGACTCAAGCGAGTCGATGGGAGTAAAGCTAGTGATTAACCTTCTCAAGAACCTGAGTTCTTTCTCCACGTTCACGTGGTGAGGTCGACCTTGAGGCAAACTTGCACCAAACTTTTTGGAAAGACTACTCTTGGGCTCTAGGTTAACGTGAGGCGGTCGATGCCATCAACAAATCACACAAACCTTTTTTCAAACACTGATGTTGGGCTCTAAGTTGACGTGGGGAGCTCGAACTTAGCAAAAAATTGCACCAAACTTTCTGGAAACATCACCGTTGGACTCCAGATCGACGTGGGAAGCTAGACCTTAGTAACATCTACCCATTTTTAGTTGGATCTGATCCAGTTTGTTCCGGTTCAACTCGGTTTCATTTCTAAAAGTTTTTTACTCTAAATTTTAGCACTTATCCTATTTTTCTAAGTAGTTTTTAGAGAGATTGAAGGAGAATACTAGATAGCCATTTTGCATAATCATCTTTCAATCATTTTTTTGAATCTAATGAGATCTCTTTATCCTTTCTTTTTTATCTTTCATATGTTTATCTTTTGCTTGCTTTTGTTTAAGTTTCTTTGTGGCAATACGTGAGTAATCTTTTGATGGGTTACAGGTTTGGTAGATCATAGGGGTTTGATGATTGGGTTTTGATGTTAGGTTCCTAGATCATTAGAGTTAATTATTTAAAATGTTCTTCACATTCGATTTAAGTTGGCCACTTGAATCTAGTTAAAATGAGTTTTATTGTTTAGAATGTGATAAAATTCTTGAATGACGTTTTTATGAGTTTTTTTCCTAGCCATTAAAAAATGAAGTTAGGGTTATTAGTGAACTAATTTAATTTTCCTAATAATGCTTACTGTTCATTTAATTGGTAAATGAGAGTTTAATATAGTTGAATGTTTGGTAAAGGTATTAATGTAATAAGAGTGGGTTAATCTATATAGGTGTTTCATGTCCTAGGATGAACTTACCGATATATATATATATATATATATATATATATAAAAGAGACCTTTTTCACTATATCAAGAATTACAAATGACAATCTTAGGTTTATAATTGAACTACTAATACCACAATCTTTTCCAAAATAATAGAATATGCATGTTTAATAATCTAGATTTATATACAAACTGTTCAAATTTTGGATTATGATCCACAACCAAAATAGTTGAAATATATTCACAAATATAAGATCAATATGTTTTTATTTTTTAAACATGAAAAAAATACCGAATGGAAATTTAGGATATTCCCCGACCTAACCCAACCTTTTTCCTTTCCCTTTTAAATTTCAGTAATTGATCCGAATGGGAATTTGTAGTTTTCAATTTTTGAAATATATGAGGTTTTCAGGATAGAAACAAAACATAACAGTATTTCCATCTCAAAATAAACAGGGTTAACATCAACTGTTGCAAATAACTAAGGTAGAAAAGTGTGGTTGGTTATGATAAAGCTGTTTAGACCTTTGCAAAGAGCTGAGAAACAAATTTTCGGCATTATTTTCGTAACTTTCCAAGATCGGGTCAAAATATTTACGGGACATGATACAAATTATTTATTTTCACTATATCTATAAACTATAAAATTTATGTGCTATTTCTTTCAATAATATTCTTCTATATTTGTTTATAGATTTTTCTTTCAATGAGTGTATTGGAAAAAAATATTAATCGACTCTTTATTAAGTTCTTGCAAAATCATAACTAATCTAAAAATAATTTTTAACTTATTTTTGCATGAGCCTAGAGCGGCCACACTGCTGGTCCAACATCATAAACCAGCTATGTAGGCCCCACATAGAAATAAACTTCCCTAAATGAACCACATCTACAAGGATCAAAAGATCTTTGCTCCTGAAGATGTTAGAATGAGTGAAGAAGTATCATAATATATAACAGTTAAAAGAAAAGCTTGAACAAATATATATCTATATGATTACTTTTTATTTTTGTCAAATATTGATTTGACAACAAGAACTTGTCAGGATCGATGATTGTATTTTGAGAAAAAAATTAGATTGACAATAGATCTGATCAATAATCCAAAATTTATAAACTCCAAACAATATCATTATCATGTAAACTAACGCGGTTTCCAGAAATCTTATTACAGAGAAAAAATACATATAAAAATATTTATTGTCACTTTCAATATCTATATAAATTTTTAAAATTAACATTACTTTGAAAAAATTAGTCAAACTTCTAAGTCAGTTGCGTAGCAAAATTAGCAAATATTTTGCCACACAAGACTAGGTGTGAAATTTAGCGTATGCAAGTCTACCACTGACCAAATTGGGTTACAATCTTCTCTTTTGCCAAGAGGAAAATAAATATTTTTTAAGTGTAATTCATGTTGGTATTTGTATCGGAAAAATATTTTATTTATTAATAAATTTTTGTTGTAGTGCCGATTTTTTAATGAACTTTTGAATATATCTTTAATCTCAGTTAGTTGTTTAAAATTTTAAAAAACTTAAATGAACTATCTAATTATGGTCTACTTCTAAATTGACCGCTAGTTCCATCAGTCAACGGTTAAGTCTCTGTTATTTTGTTGTTAGGTGACGCATGTATAAATTATCTAAGCGATACGTGTCCGGCAGAATAAAAATAAATATATTAAATTAACAAAAGTTGATAGAAAATCGAAAAAATTAAAGAAAATTGAAGAAAATATTATTATAATTTTTTTAATTTTTTTTAAATTATAAAATAATTTTTTAAAAATAAAAAAATTAGAAAAATACATTTCTAAAATAAAGAAATGAATTAAAATACCATAAAATAATATTATAACAAACCGGAAAGTAAACCTAATTACAACCCTATTACAATCTGATTAATTCAATATTCTCAACTCTCAAATTCCAATTTAAATTTCTTCACAACCCCTAGAAATTTTCAACAAATCAAATGTTATCGGCATGGTAATATATGATACGCCAAAATTTTCTAAAGTGGCCTTTTTTTAATGAACCATATATAAATAAGTTAATGAAGTAAAATGTCAAAATTTTATGACGAAACATGTATTATTATGCCCAAAAGTAAAACATATAATTTGTTGAAAATTTTGAATTGGCTTCGGCATGATAGTAGGTGTACCTACATAAATGAGTTGATGAAGTAATATGTCAAAATTTTATGACGAAGCATATATTATCACATCAAAAACACTTGATTTATTAAAAATTCTAGGGTTCGAGAAAATTTTTGAATTCAAGTTTTAGAGTTGAGAATTTTGAATTAGTCAGAATGTAATGGGTTGTAATTATGTTTACTTTTCGGTTAGTTATAATGTTATTTTGTTTTTTTTTACTTAAAAAAAAAATTTTAGTAAAATTTTCTTCTAATATTTAGTAATTTTTCAAAAACAATTTTTCTAATTAAAAAAATTAATAACTGTTTCTAATGTTTTAAAATTTTTAATAAAATTTTGTATTTTTTTGAATTTTCTTTAATTTTTTATTTTTTTAATTTATAAAATATTTTTAATTTATTTTTCTTGTGTTGGACACATGTCGCTTTGGTAAGTTATATGGTAGCTTAAAAAATAGATTTTAAGGGTGTGCTTTAGGCTATGAATCGGGTCTTGTCGATCTAATTGTTGACAAAATGAAAGAAACTATACACGTGTCATCTAACAACAAAGATTTAACTATTGACTGACGGAACTAACAGTTAATTTAGAAGTAAATCACAATTAGATAATTTTATACATGTTTTTAAAAAGTAAATGAAGAGTTAAAACGATGTCAAAAGTTCACTATGAAATAGGCTCCCTTTTCCATATCATATCAAACGTGTATGGAGTTATGTACCGCCGAAACGCACTTCGAAAAAACTAGTTGAAAAGCAAATGGTCCACAAAACAAAAAGAATAAAATTTATGGAAGTAACGAAATATGAAGAGAGTGGTCATTGTCACAGAAGAGCATGCTTGGCTTAATTCCATTTTCTAGGGTTTTGGATTTCCCCCACACGCCCACTTTCTCCAACCCCACGCTTGCTTTTTTCTTTTTGTCTTCTTTCTTGAGTTTTATTTTCTTTAGTCACGCTTCTTCATTGAGTTTAATATATGGTTTCAACAACCAAAACTGATATACTAAAGATTATGGAAATGGTAGGTAAAATATATCCACATATCAAATAATTTTTTTTTAAAAACTATTAATTATCATGGGTTTCAAACTTAAACAAATTAAAAATAAATAGATTGGCCTATGTAAATTTTTAATATCACTAGAAAAAATCTCCAATTTTTTGATATATGATATTTTAACAAATTTTTTTCGCGCTTAAAGTTGGACATCTAAAACGTGAAGTTTGTAGGACTAAATATTTGTAAATGGTCAACTATCGAGTTAGTCCTAGACTATCAATCGAGTTAGACCTAGACTATCATACGATATTAGTAATTATGAGTTTGTAACTCAAAACCAATTGTCAATTAAATAGAGTGGCCAATGAAACTTTTAAATCACTTGAGAAATCTTTATTCCAATATAGAACATTCTAAAAGAAATACCATTATATAATAAATATCTTTAGGTAGTTTAAAATTTGGAATTTGGAGAAATTGAGATGGTGGATAAGTTTTTTTTGACCAAAAATAAATAAAACAAATACCATCATATAGAGAATGGGAAGAAGTCCGAAGTGTTTCCTATCATCAAGCCGTCAATCCAATAATCCTGCCCCAAAAGAATTTTAGCTTCTTTTTTCATGCATATATTTTGATAATATTAATATAAGCAATACAGCATATTCCATTTTTCAGAAAATAAGTAATCGATCTAAAGCGTCTTCAAACTCAATTCATTGAAAAAGTTATGATCAATGAGTGGTAATACTTTTTTTTTTTTTTGGTGTAATGAGTGGTAATACTTAAAGAGATATTTTTTCAAAGGCACTTTTGGGTTTTACGTTTGAGAGTAGGATTCTATATTTACATGTTTTGTATTTTCCTTTTGTATCTTTCTTAATTTTGCGTTATTGGGTTGTAGTATAATATTTTTTAACGATAGCTCTACCTGTTCATGATTCTGTGTCATCACTTCCATCTTTGTTGCTTCAATTCTATAAAGTAATCCAAGTAAGTTACACTTCACAACTAATATACACTCACAATCTTTTTTGTCCCATATTTTTATGATGTAGATGTACAAAATGCATATACCACACAATCAAAATCTCTTAGATGGAAAATATTTGGTTATCAGCCAAGTTTAATTGTAACGGATAATATTTATGATGAACACTTAGTTTTATCCGAATGAGTTATGTTGTACGACACATGACATGTTTCCATATAAACTTTGAAATTTTGATCTCATTACTAGTGACCTTGAAATGCATTGCATACATTCAATAATTTAGCCAAACTATTTTTGAGCTACGTGATGCTTAACTTTAGTTTCTATTATCATTCAAAAAACATTGAGTTTCTAAGATGTGCATTCACCAATATTATCTAATCTAAGTTTTTTAAAAGGATAATCAGATAACTCATGTCTTTATTTTATTATATGAGTTAGAATTTCCATATACAATATTGAGATGATAATAGACAAAAATACGGTCATTTGCATTTGGTCAACTTTGTGGTTATATAAATCTACAAATATCACTGTGAAACTAGTTTAACAATATTGGTGGTGATGGTTTTATGATCAATTTTCCATACATTACATGTCGTTCTAATCTAAGGATGACCATGTGAGTGTTCTATAAATGGTATTGTATGGGTGTTTAAGGAAATTAGGCCACAAACTGAAATATTCACTCTTTAAAATTTCTTTTGATCACAAAATATGTTCCAGTTGAATCTATAAGTACGATGCACACCCAAATAAAGTTTTGATATATTTTTTTCCAATCGTAGAATTTTCTCAAAGTTATTAGAAGCTATATAATTTTTAGAATTTGGAGAGCACAAAACATTATTTTGATAAAAAATTGATTTATTAGACCACATATAGTTGATCTTTGCCACTTACTTAGTGTGAACACTTGGTATAATTTTCTAAATAAGTCAAATGCATATAATGCAAATTAGAAATAAGTTATTAGATTTTTTTTAATAATATTAAGCTTTATCCAAGTATATCCCCTTCAAGAATACACTGCTATTTTTGACGATCAATCCCGTTAGAAAGGCCATTTTTTGACGAAATACCGACGAGAAATGATTATCGGTATAGGATGGTCAGAAGCTGTCGGTTAAGACTGATGGACACCGACGACAAAAATACGACGAACATCCCGTCAAATGCCATCGGACAGTGCCGTCGATTGCTGTAGGTAGGTTTCCATTGGAGTCGGTCGGTTTACGGCCATCGGGAGTCATCGAACCTGGTATCTGTCGGATAACTCCCCTCGGACGTCATCGGGATTGAATCTGTCGGACTCTATCGGTCTATCTGCCATCGGTGAATCCGTCGGAATCCGTCGGACGTCATCGGGATTGAAACAGTCCCGTCGGACGTTGTCGGGGTCTGTCCGTTGGATACCGTCGGTTTACGGTCCATCGGGGTGTGTTGGTCAATTCTGACGATTTCCGATGGGCATATATAAATATATTTAATTTAAAAAAATATATTAATTGTTTTAAAAATTAAATTTAACTATTTTGTAAACATATTTTTATATTAAATATTTTGTTTTTAATAAATATTTTTTTCATACAAAATATAGTACGGTCTTAAACTAAATTCTCGGGTTCTGCATCTCGCTATATGTCGTGAAAGATCTAAGAATGTCGAACATCCGCATGAGTTGGGCCATTTGAGCTTCGGTCATCTCTTGCCTCTCTATATACAAGTGTAGTGAGGCCTGCGTCAGCTGTAGGGTATACTCCTTGTGCTCGTGCTTGACCCGGAAATCCACCAGCTCCTGTCGCTCCCACTCATGTTAACACTTGCTGGCAATCCATTAGCAATGACGAGCTTACCGAGTCCAAATCGTCGTCCCTTCCTACAAGGAGTTTCCTACAAAATAAAAAAAAATACTTAGACGGTTATCAGTTTCACTTAACATAATCTAAGAAAGTAAAGTATTGGATTAAAAGTATAGCCCAACGATGATGCGGTTGACCCTGCTCCATCCTAAGTTAGTTAGGTTAAGAGCTTTTCTTTCCTATGCTCGACCCTCTCCACCACCTCTAACACCTTCTTGTTCTCGATCGCTCTGGACTTCTTGTAGGTGTGACAACCCTTCATCAAGTTGAGCCCATCCGGTACGGACTCATTTTTAATAGTCTACAAAACCAAAAACATTGTGAAGCTTATATTCAATGAAATACTTATATTTGAAATCGAAACTTACCATAACTCGCTAAACGTGCTCAAATGTATGGGAGTCGGCATTGTATGTCCCTGCCGCCTTCTCATCCTTACCAGCTCTACAGTTCTTCTTGTTCCTCTCAAAAATTTTCTTCGTCTCTGGACGACTCCAATACTCTACAAACTGCGAGAATCGAGACGCCATGCAACAAATTGGTAGCGTCATTGGATCTTTCTCCCACGCTCTCTTCCATGCATAGACGTGGTTGCTGTAAAAAATACTGCACTGCTCCTTGAACTTCTTTCGATCTTGAGGCGTGTGATGGATGGCCCAGTTTTAATGTTGCTGTCAATTGTAAAGTATTAGTAAAATCACTCTATTTACTGCGAAAGATTTGAACCACCGCTCCTTCGGATCCAACGGAAACTTGCCGAAGGTTGGGTACGCAAATGGGAGTTGCCGTTGTATCATAAGTTTCACTAAGGTAACTATTTGGCCCTCAATGTGAAACTTATAATTGGGAAAATTTAGTTATTATTATTTAAAAATTACTTAGATAAAATTATGAAAGAATAATATTTACAATGTCGATCTAGTATCCAGATTTAGATCGAGAATCCTAAGATGGCCACGTCCCTGAAGCGCCAACATCTGCTCAATCGTCAGATGCGTAGGTGGCTGTTGGACCGAAGGCTGTGGTTGTGTCTCCGGCTCATGCGGTGGACTCCGATGCGGACTAGGAATGTCACCAGAATCGTGATAATGTGATGGTCGAGGATGTGATCGACATAATTGCTCGTACACAAACCTAAAAAAAATGAAATGTTATTAGTTGTATAAAAATTGATGATTATAATATATACAGAACAAAATATATTTACAAAAATATGTAAAGCAAATTTAAATATATTTTATAACATATAACATATATTTTCATATAAATTTACAAAATATATTAAGTAAATTGAAATATGTTTTATAACATATAACATATATTTTCATTTAAACTTTAAAAAATATATAACACATAACATATAACTTTATTTAAATTTTTATACATATATTATTATGTACATTTTATTTTTGATATATATATATATATATATATATATATATTCACAAACATATATATATATATATATGAATATATATGTAACTATATGTATCTTACATTTAATTTTCATAACTTTATATAACTATATCTATTTTATATGCAAGATCCAAAACTTGTTATGATATATAAAATATATAACAGAGAAAAAAATTAAAATCAAAATCTGAAAAAAAAAATTGTGTTCTTCATTAAAAAACGTGTTTTTTAGGGAAAAAAAAATTCTACACAAAATCATTAGATTCATCAAAATCAATACAACCCAAGCGAAGTCTAACCTATTTCAAACTATATTTAACCTAACAAAAGAGTTATATAGCCATAACTTAGCCTAATTCTCGAATTCCATTAACCAGATCCAAAATCAAACTCAACCATAAAAATTTAAAATTGTTCAAAAGTTTAGAAGATTGCATGATTTCAAATGAGATGTGGTGAGTGAGGATTGAATCTGCCAGTGGTGACGCGATTTCACGCCGTGGAAAAACCTTCGCTCCCCAAAATTTGGAGAGAAGTATGTTGTGTGTTCGAAGGTGAAGAAGAAAAGAAGTATTGAGAATTGGACTTATAGTCACATTCGGACGAAAAATCCGTCTATGTCCGTCGGTTTATAGGCAAAAGTTTCGCCTCACCCAAGACGAAAATTTTTCACGGTTCATTTTCCCTTCAACTCCAGTTGGAAGCCGTAGGTTATTTCTGATGGTTTTCAACGGAATTTATTTATTATTTTATTTTCTAATCTCATAAAATATTATGAAATCAATCAAAATCCTTTTCGATCTGTTTTTGGTAAACAAAAATATGTTTATGTGTTACGAATATAAACATATCAATACGTTCCTGAAAAATTATTAAACGAAACAAATATTCTTATTAAGTGGGAAATCTAATATTAAATACAAACTACTTTGAATCACATCTATACTCATCGCTGCGAGTGCCATATAATTATTCAGTCCGATAGCATACTCTTCTGTTAATGCCCCCGTTGCTTCATTGATACGTGGTCCGTCCATCCAAGATCTGAAATTCGAGTTTGACATTATAAATTTTGAGAGGAATAAAGGAGAGTGCGATGGAGATAAATAGAAGTCGTTGTGTTTTATAGAGGAAACTTTCCGACGGGTTTCGATGGCTTCCAACAGGCACCTACTTTTCGGTTAAAACAGTGCCGTTTTATGCAAAACGTGTAGTAACCACTTCTCTAACCCGTTGGGATCCGTCGGTTCTCTCCGACGGGTTCTGACGAGAATTAGTCGTTTTTAAAAATAGTTTTAAAAAAGATTATGTAACTTGTCGAGATTTGTCGGTTCTCTCCGACGGGCTCTGACAGGAATTATTTGTTTTAAAAAATAATTAAAAAAAATTATGTAAATCGTCAGGGTCCGTCAGTCTTATACGACGGGTTTCAATGAGAATTATTCGTTTTTTAAAAAATAATTAAAAAAATTATGTAACCCATTGGGGTCCGTCGGTTTCCTCTGAGAGGCTCCGACGTGAATTATTTTTTTTTAAAAATAATTAAAAAAGAAAATAATGTAACCCGTCATGATCCGTCGGTTTCCTCTGACGGGAATTATTCGTTTTTTTAATATTTAATTAAAAATAAAACAAAACACCTGACAGCTTCCAGCGGCGCCATGATGGTAAGAAATTCTCCGACAAATTTCGACGGGACATATTTTCCAGTTAATTTTCATTGGTTTTACGGTGGAGAATTTTTCGACCATTTTTCCGGGTCGGATTATCCGTCGGATTCCACAATCTATTCTTGTAGTGATCTCCTTAAGAATTTGAATATATAAAACTTTATTTCTGAAAAGATTTGTTATACTAATGAACATAAAAGTGGCATATGTCACTTCTTTATGTAGACATGATATTATATCAACAATACTCTCACATGCGTTGTCCAACCTAATATTGTCCAACCTAATAGTGTACTGTATGTTAGGAAACCACTAGTAGTTCACATAAGTATTGCACTCAACTAAAAGTTCTCATACACAGCAAACTGAAAGTTTTGAAAACTGCTCTCTAGGTTACTGCAAATCATATATTAATGGTTGAAAGAAAATATCAAGTGCACCTCTCGGGTGATCAGGTAAAAAATCCCTCTTCCACATAAGGAAGGTGGCAAATTATACAGTATGAAGATAACTGACCACAATGAGTATTGTCTTCCTTCCATGTTTACTGAATACGTACATTTAGAACACAATCGAAGGTAACATTATGTGATTCTGCCCCATAAACTGAAAATAAAAAGCGTGAAACTGGTGTATACTATACCAGTTTACAGACTCTTATATGCACATCAATATCAATGTACATCAATACTTATTTCAATTTTACTTTTCTAAAACCCCTAAGAACCATTTGCAAAAGATGAAGTGTGTAATCTGATTTTAATCGTTGGAACACCAATGAAAAGAAGACACAAAGATTCTTATTATTACGATATGAGTGAGGTATGAGTGACGTTGAGCCGACCCGGTTCCTTCGGAGATGGTGTTTCTATCTTCTTTACACATTGATTGTAGGTCTAATTGATAACTAGTGGTCCAAAGGAATCACTACTGATTACTTTATCAAATTAAATTAAAGATTATATAAGATTAATTTTATGTTTATGACATTGATTAGAGAGAAAGAGCTTCGACTTGACTTCCCCTTCTTGTGTTGGGTCTAAAGCCTTTGCTTTTTAACCATATTGTTATCAACTCATGTCGGCCTTGAATGGTCCACTATAAGGAATTGATATGATTGTTTTGTTTAGCTTTACTAAAAAAATTTCTTAATGCTCGTTGGTTCCATTTCAAACAAATTTAAACAATGGGCCTTGAAACTTAATTAATTGAATTTAATCTTAGGCTAATACTTAATATATTCAAATTATAATAATTTTTACATATTAAAGTGGGAGTACAATTTGGGATCATTCTCTTTTTGCCCCTCTCGCTCGGGCCAATGGGAGGATTTCTCTTTGGAAAAAAAAAATCCGCATTTATTGCGCCGAGAAAAAAATTATCAAAAATATATAGGTTAAGTTTAACCTATAGCTTTCATGCGACACTCTGGAGAGATCTAGGCCGTCATTTTCCGTTTTAGATCTTGGCCGTCCGTTTCTTAATTAATCATAAATACAATTCGGGAAACAAAATATTTTATATTTGCGGATCATGGCCAAATCCTCCTCTAACCTCCATATCTCTATAATAGCCAATTTAAAAACATTTCAGAAATTCATCTAAGTTTAAAACAGGGCTCCTCCTCTTGAATATAAATTCTTAAAAAATTAAAAAAATTTCCGGTCATGTTCGTGTTTGTCGGCGTCAGAGCTCCGGTCTGATCATACAACTCTCGAGAAGAAAAAGATGGCTCGGAGAAGACGACATATATTTTCTTATTTTTGTTTTTGGAAACACCGTTTATGTGATCATAATCTTTTTAATTCCCTACGTATATCATTTATTTCGACGTTATCTCAAATTTAATTTTATAGATTTTCCCTTTCATATGAATAACCATTCAATTTTTAAATCTATATTCAACTTTAAAGAGAATTCGGCTGTAATCTATTCCATATACGTTATATTGTAGCCTAAACCAGCCCTAAAAATAATGAACTTTGAATTAATAAAATATTTTGCTATGATTTGGTCTTATCTCTACTACTAGGTTTTATGAGAAGCTAAGTTTTCCTATATAATACCCTAATTGTGTTTTGTATTTTTCCACTCATCTTTACCTCGCCTTCTATTTTCCTCTTTTGCTTGCTTTTTGTTTTTATCGTTTGGAGTTTTTTCAGGTCTATATGATAACTTAGCTTTACTATATAATATCGTTGCCACATACATCTTTTTTCATTGTACTTGCCAGCATTTATCTGATCGTTTGTCTTTTTTATTTTTCTCAGGTTCATCATGTATTCTATCCTTGAAAAACTGGATCAGTTTACCCTTTTTGAAGACATTCAATCGAACTTTAGCGGCACTTTGAAAATCAGATGCAAGATCCTACACGTATGGTCACAAAATAGTAGATTGACCGGTAAAACGATTTCGATGATTATGACTGATAAAATGTGAGTTTGCGTATTTTCACATTTAAAATGAATATGTTATTTGGATATGTTATGAGACATTGTTATTCATTTTTCATTGTTTAGAGTACAAAAATTTGTGCTACTATTAAAAACGAAAGCATCGAAAAGTTTGAGAAGTCTCTGAAGGTGGGCGAATGGTATATTATCTATAATTTTAATTTTTCAGAAGATATTAATGATTTCAAGACTTCGCCATTGTCTTTTAAAATTTTCTTTACCACCATATCATCTAGCACTCCATGTGATCCTGTTATGGATGATAATTTCGTCTCATTAGCTACTTTTGGAGGTGTTATCAACAGATATTACAATACCACTGTTTTGACAGGTCAGATTTATTTTCATGTTATTGTCCATTTTGGTATGAATTTTCTTATAAAAATATATTTTCTCAATGTTATATATGCTCGGAATTTCTTATTCTAATGTTATTTTAACTCTTGCCGTCATATATACTACTTTAATGTTTAGATTCAATTTTTCCTTTGCCTTATAATTTTTTCAAATGTATTTGGTCAAGTTGTTAACTTTGTTGACATTGCAACCCGCATTATCAACAATCCCATGAAGCGAATTCAATTCCATCTCATCTATTTCAAGTATATGTTACACAATCACTTTTAAAGTTTTTACTGTGATTTTTTTATTTTATTTTATCTGTTTATTATATCTAATAAGGTTTTATGTCTTTCGGTTTACCAATGTCCTTTTACCATATACACTATGTGGGAAGTATGTTGATTCTTTGAGTGATGTTCTTGCCTATTCAGTTGGTAATATACTTATGTGCTTGATTCCATTTGCAAAAATCCATAGGTTTTCAGGTATCACTTTTGTTATTAAATATTTTATTAATATCAAATTATTAAATTGTTACTGATATAATTTTCAAAATATTAATTCACAGAAAAAGTCATGATTAGGGATGTTATGATCAAAGTCAGATATTTATATATGCTTTGCCTCAGGATACTAAATATTTGATTAATAGATATATAAATATTTGTTTTTTTTTGTTATGATTCCTTATTTTATATTTTATATTTGTCTAATGTTTTATAATTTATTAACAACCATTTTTATGTTTGATTGTATATACTTTCATTCTTTTTTTATTCCAATTAATTTTGCGTTAACTCAGATTCAGATAAGCATATTGTATTTTTTTCTTATAAATATACATACTCTTATTTGTTTATATATTATACTGTGGGTTTTCTTATTAACTTTGTAATCTTAATACATGTGTACTATCATGGTTTTACCATATGATATTTTGATTACCGTAGTATCTTATTGTGCTTCCTCTTCCACCAAAACATTTATTTCTCTTGAATTAGTGTCGAAAAAATTTAAGGGCATATGTTCGGAAAGTTATGTTCTTAAACAACTTTCCCTTAATGAAGAAGAGCTCTATCCATTCTACTTCGATCCTCTGCAATTCTATAGAAGGTATAACTGGTTATGCAAAGTTGGTAATATCGAGGTTTTGTATCGATTAGGAATCATTTTTTTATGATCGACACAAAGAATAAGGTCTTATATTTCTTTGCAGAGCTGTTGAGGTAATTTCCATGAGGCCATCTATGTTTATGATCTTATTCTATGATGTTGTGGAGCTAAATTTAGAACAAGAGGCTTAGAAATTCTGTCTGTCTTGATTATGCACCATATGTACCAAACCCTAGAGGATCTTAGTAAACTACATTCTAAAATTGACAGATATCTTAGGCCTAATTTATATGGTGTGCGTTCGGAGTTGAAACTATTTTATAAGAAAGATAATTGTTTTTGCGATGGTCAAACTACCGAATCATCAGATTCAACGATTATTGGCGTCTTTATGGTGCTTATAATGACGTTTGTACTTCTTTTGTTTGTCATATTTGTTTATGGGATCACCAAGCTAGACTCCTCCTACTCGGTTACAAAGTCTAGAGCAACATTACGTTTTTTTTTCCTTATTTGTTTTTTGTTTTTTTTTGTTCAGAACATTAATATTTTTATTTGTTACTATTCATTTTTTGTTCAAATTATTCTTATTATGAATTCTATTATTATTGGTAATGTAACAAAATATTTTAAATTTTAAAATTTGATATCTTTGTTATCGTTTTTATTTGAAACATGCAATTATTTGCGTAAATTAGACTGTCAACAAAATATATTTAGGTTATTAGAAGAGATATTCATTTCATTTATTTGGATGATATATGATCAATATTCATTTTTAATTCAATTGCCTTAAAAATATATTGTAGTATCTTTAGTATATTTTGATTAATTTTTATAGCTATATGAATCTTTGATTCCTTGATAAATGTTTAGATAAATATTCAAAAAAATTTGTATTACATATTCTACTAAATATATCATAACTTATCGTAATAATATCTATGTCATGTAATCGGACGATATTCCAAAAAATTAATTTCATTTTCTTAATTCTTTGTTTTATGAAAATATAGAAAATTTATAATTACAATCGAAATTTAGTAATAGTATCAGCAAAATTAAATTTTGAAGATTTTGGTACTAAAAAAAAAGGGCATATCCCTAAATCATTGTTAGCTTATTATAAGTATGATGAACACTGAATTTTTGCATACATCATAGTTTCTAATATTAAAAATTTTATCTCATGTGCAACATGTTTATTCCGGGTAATATAACTACAAATCTTTGGTTCTTTTACATATTTGCCTGATGATCTTTAGATCGAATTCACTGAGGTAGCTGGTTCATCGACTTTTTTTTTTCTTTCCTTAACCTTGGTTCTGTATGTAAGAAGTTTCATACAATATTTTGCACATGAAATGTTCTTTCCATCTTTCTCATCAATTCGATTAGCATTGTTGAATAGAAATTATTTTTTTTCTCAAATTTTTTTCCTCAATACTTTCTCTCTCTCTAAGTGTTTATGATATGGTGTGATGATACAATCTTATGAATGGCTATTTATAGTGAAAAATGAAAAATTTTCTATGGAATTGTGATGAAAATTGTGTACATCGTAACTGTTTTGCAATTTTGCAAAAGAAACAACACATCAAAATATTATCGCAAAATTGCTATATACTTGTGAGGTTTTACCTTGTGTCGCAAAAGTGTCGCGAATACAATGCAAGGATGTCGCATCTTTACGACGTTTCTATTTTTTCACAATTTTGCGACGATCTTATTCTCGGTCCTCCTCAAATCACGGATGGATCCTTACTTGGATACTTCAGGTTGATCCGATCAACCAAGAATCTTCCCATTTGACACGTTTGCGATGTTACAAAATTCATCCCAACTGCATTGAAAATGGGAAACAATTTTGCGATGAAAATTTGCGATGACAAATTTTCATTGCAAATTTCCAGTTTTCTTGTATTGACAACTATAATGTGGATTTGCTTGATGAATATTCTGGTGAACTTGTATCACTGAGCGATTTTGATGGGGATAGCTAGTGGATTGGCCAAACTAGGTCAAGTGTATCGGTACGCTAGAGTGTGTTTTAAAGAACTTGAGAAAGTCGCGGGACACTAACTGTGAATGGAGAGAGATATTTTATTGGTAAAAATAATTGAGCATATTTTCCACTTTACCCCTATTATTAAATTTTTTTAAAAAATACCCTTCATTACTAACAAATGACCAAAATATCTTTGGATTATTATTTCTAAAAAAAAGCACATTTTTTACTAATTTTTTTCCAGCGAAAAACTTTTTTCCGCCAAATTTTATTTTTTGATCTCAAAATTTGGATTTCATATTTATAAGGTTTTATAAGATCTCTTACAAAACCATATAGATAATATATATATATAAAAGTTATCTTATAAAACCTCATAAAATTTTAATTTATAAGTTGTCTTATAAAACCATATAAAATGTTTTTTGAAAGTTCGATTTCAAAGTTGGTATATAAAATGTAATAAAAATCTTATAATTTTAAGTTATACACATTATTTTCAATATTTTATATGGTTTTATAAAAAATCTTATAAATCTATATTACATTTATGCCCTATAAATTATTTTTTATAAGATTTTTTAAGATAATTTATGAATATAGTAATTATACGGTTGTAAAAGAACTTATAAATTTTATATTTATAAAATTTTATAAGATCTCTTATAAAGCCTTATAATTTTTGAATAAAAAAATTAGAGATTAAAATTTTTTTTTGGCGGAAATAATATTTTCATGAAAAAAAACAATTATAAAAAAATTTCATTAAAAAGATTTTGAGGGCATTTTTGTTATTTTTCATATGTGGGAGGCTTTTTTTGCAAAATCAAAATTAAAAGAGTATTTAAGTGAAAAAATACAACAAAAATGGTAGTATTCAAAATTTCTCTATAATTTTGGGTGAATTGGCTAAATAACTATGTATTGGAAAATAATTAAGTTAGTAGGTACAATATAAGAAAAATGACATTGCTATTACACATAATATTATAAAAAATAACTATGATATTTCGATGGAGCTTAATTTAGCTCAATTTAAGTAAATATATAATCTAGCTTAATTTTTTTTGTCAACATTGTGCCACAATTAGCCGGTCTATTAGTCAAATTCCTACATAATATAGATAGTGAGATTCAATGCCTGGATGTGTAAATGCACCTGCCTTTTAGTGGACTTACCGCTTGTTACAGGACTAAAGGCCCACTTATTAATCTAGGGTAATTTAAGTAGATATAGATTATATAACTACACAATCATCTATTAAATAAGTAGAAAAAAAAAGATGTCCTTAAATTTAGCATAATTTAAGTAGATATATAATCTATATATTTTACGAAATTGTGAAGTGGACCTGCAATTTAATATTTTTATGAACCCTTGACTACACAATCATTGATTAAAGAAGTTGACAAAAAAAAAAAAGATACCCATCAAGTTTAGATCTTAATTTAAATGGATAATCTATATAGTTTACAAAATTGTGTAGTCCACGAGAAACTTAATATTTTTATATTGACCCTTGACTACACAATCATGGATTCAATAAGTTGACAAAAAACTATATTCTTTAAAGCTAACACTTTATTTAAATGGATAATCTATCTATTATACAAAATTGTGTAGTCTACGGGCGATTTAATACTAATTTACTACACAATAATGAATTGATTTAGTTGACAAAAGAAATTTTTTTTTTTTTCCAATTTTACTTTTAAGTTCAAGGGTACTCGAAGATAAACTTTGAACCAATAAAATTCTCAACCAATTTCAATTCAAGATATTTATATGAATTCGGTCTTTCGATGGATCTTGAAATTTTTTACTTTTTTAAACATCTATCAAAACTATGCCAAAAAAACTTTATTTCTCGCAATACACCTGTTTTTCAAAATGTGTGTTATCTCATTAGCTTCTTCTCATGAGAGCATATGGCATCGAGAAGATTGGGAAGATAAGTTCTGTGGTTAGTATGATGAAGTGAAGGGTCATGTTAGAAGAATGATTGATATTGCATTTTCTGGCAATTTGCATACCCTATATCTTCAAGTTCAACCAGCAGAACGGTTTATCTTTTCTGAAAACTTGTATAATTGTGACACAGAAAAGACCTTGAAATTTAAGTTTTTAGGAAAGATAAAACGTTCTTCTGGTTGAAGTTGGAGGTCAAGGTTAGGCACATTGCGAGAACATGCAATGTCAATCATTCTTCTAACATTCACTTCACTACATGCAATATTAATTCTTGTTTTATAACGTTTGTAATTAGTACCATCTATTTCACTTTTATAGGTTATATTCTCCATTTACGTGTTTTTCAGGCTCTTCCATGGTTATTTATGAAAAATAATCGTATGAACAAACCTGGGATGTTTACCATGTTGAGAGAAGATGGAGACACGAAGCTACAAACTAGTGATGAAGTTCAGTTCTAATGTCGGAAACTAAACTTATTACACAATCGCATAGATTATACGATTTATTTACTTTTAAAAAATAGACTATGCGTGGGCAAAATATCCAGATCTAGAAATCCGAACCGGAACCGTATTGAAATTACGGTTTGGATCTTGTGAAATATCGGAATGGATCATGTTGTCAGGTTCTTTCGGATATCAGGTCGGATATTATCCGGAATTGAATATCCGAAAATAGCCAAATATTTTCTTTAATTTTTACACCTAAATAATACCTTTTAATATTTTAATGAAGAATTAGATGATATCTCATGCGGTGCATGAGATTATTCTTCCTTTGAGTTTTTTTTAACTATGTTTGTAAACATTTAGTATTTTTACTACTAATATTATTCTTTGTTTTGGTTTTTGAACATATATTATGATATACGTATCTATTAATTTATGCAGTTAACTTTTAATTAAAATATATTACAGTTTTTGTTATAATTATAGAATATGTTTTTTGGGATTCTTATAGAAAGAGAACATTTTTGTAGTCAAACTTGTGTTTTAAAACCTTTTGAGAGGGTCTTATAAGAAGATCATCATTTTATGGAGTTTTGGATGATTTTATCCTTATCTCATTATTCTCCGTTTTTTTTCTATTTTATCCTTCTTATTGTTCAAAATTTTAAAATTCAAAGTACTTAATGATATATGAAATTATCAAAATTATACCCTAAATTCCCTAGAAAGGCCAAGGACGTGTGGCCCAGTGGTAGTGTCCATTTTAGCTTTCTTTAGATACCAGAGTTCGATTCTTCTCCGATGCAAAGGGAAAGAAAAAGAGAGATTTTAGAATATGGGTTTGGTTATGGATCAGGCCTTGTCGATCCAATTATAAGAGTAAGGTTGACAAAAAAAAAAATTCCCAAGGAAGCCTAAACTCAAAGGAAAATATTTGATTTCATCTTCTTCTTCTCCAATTTTTCAATTTTTTTCTTCTTCTTCTCTAAAATCCTCAAATTCAATGTATTTTATAATATATGAAATTATCAAAACTAAACCATAAACCCCTTAGGAAACCTAAACCCAAAGGAAAGTATTAAAATTGAGAAATCATAGTTAAGAAAAAAATATACGAAAGAGATAAGAAGATGAGGGCAACATGGATTTTTCAAAAGAAAAATGATGTGTTTTAAAAAAAGTTATCCATAGTGACATTCTCATAAGAAATGAATAGTAATGATATAATTTCCATAATTGATTCTTGTTTTTTATATCAACTAAATAATATTTAATGTGATCTGTTATTACCAAATGTCTATATCAAATAATATCAAATGTCTATAACACATAATTATCAAAATTAAATAATATAGAATTTTTTCCGTTATTATAAAATGGTTAAAGTAATTGTATGTAGTATGCTCAGTTGCTCTCAGTCTGGTGATTAGGATGATTCAGCTAATGATTTGGACCAGAGTTTGATTCCTACCCGCTACATTATGGTAGCTTAAAAAATGATTTTATGGGTGGGTTTTAGGTTAAGAATAGACTCTTGTCGATCTAATTGTTGACAAAGAAAAAGAAAAAATTGAATGTAGTATAATAAATACTATGACCCAAATGTTATAAGCTCAATTAATGAAACTTTTTTTAGTTAATTGACTAAATGCAAAGACCCAAATACTGTATTCAGAAATTTGTTGGATAATCTATTAAATAATTTGATAGCTATATGTGTTTACTATTTCTCCATTAATTAAATTTTATCTTTTGTTATTTCATCATTAATATTCTAGTCATTTCGTTTATATTTTTAAAATTTTATGGTTAAAATTTCTAAAATGCATCCTCCTTTAATAATATATAGATTGAAAATTAAGAAATTTTTTTTTTATTTTAGAAATATTCAAAATTTGGAAAAATTTTATATATTTGAGAGTAAGTTAAAACGAATAAACGTTTGTTTCTAATTGTAGATTTGGGTTATAGTAGTTATAGGAGTGTATGATAATAAAGATGACCCACATTTATCAAAAGTCCATAACTCAAATATGGAATTTTTATGTAAACCGTAATCATCAAATGGTTACAGTAATTTTATTTTGTATAATAAAATAGTTTGACCTAAATTTTGTAAGCTCAATTTATGAATTTTTTTTTGTTAATTGACTAAATGAAAAGACGTAATTTTTTCTTAGTCAATTTTTTTATAAGAAATATTCATTATTTTTATGTTAAGAATATATACTCTGTAAAGTATCATATAATAAAATTAATAATCATATTAATGACATTTACCCTTATATAGAATACAGTACATGTTTTTGTGTTTTAAATAATATATCAAAAATAATATAATTAGATAAATACCAGTTGTATTAAATTATAATATAGTAATATACTTGTAATTTATATAATTGCACAGTTATAAATTGATTAAACTATAACGAAACAATTTTCATATTTTAAATTATTTTAATTTATTTGGTTTTATATGATTTGATTTGACTTTATATGAGTTGAAAATTAAAATTATCAAGTTTTTTATTAATTCATATTTAATCATAAAAATTATTAAGATTAGTAGACAAACAAAATAAATGTATATTAAATAAAAAAGAATCATATATACCTTTGAAAATTTTGATCCTGCAAAAATGCAATACAATGATGACATTTTGATTTAAAGAACTCGAAGTATGTTCTTGGGCATACTCAACATAATATAAACTTTAAATAATTAAAGTTTAACAATTTAATTATTGTTTTAAACTATTTTTATATTTAGGAATTATGATTTATTGTATATAAAATAAAATTAAAAAGAAGATATAAAAAGTGATAAATAAATTGAATAAACTTACTCTGAATTTTTGATATCAATATTAAGTCTTTTTGTTTGCTTTCCACTTAATATCGATAAAATCAATATTCTCAATGTGTAATCTTTTGATCGATTACATCTATGTCAAGTAAAAAAAATTAATATATTTTAATATAAAATTAAATATACTATTTTAAAAATATTTGAAAAAAATTAAACTCATCATATAGCAAACGTCTCTGACCAATCAAAAGTCATTTAAGTCCTCCACTAGTGTAAGAACCGTAACATATTGATTGGTGGTATAATTCAATAATAAATAAAAATTTAATTGTTCACTTACTCTAAGAGGAGTAGACCAAACATTAATGATGATTACGCCCGGTTTTATCCAGTTTCATCTAACCATATTTGGTTGTCTAACAACCGAAATTATGATATTAGCTTGTCTTGTAATGTCTTAATGATTTTTGGCTTTTTAAATGAATAATGGTAACAATTGCATCCTCTCCCTATACCACTTATTATACATCTACAAACACAAAATATATTAAACCATAAATCAATATGCACAATACCAATGGCAGCTTAGATTCATTGATTTATGAATATTTTTAAATTTGATAACATAATTATTATTTATTATGTAATCGATAGATTAGGATATTCATAAAACTGAATAAAATATTAGAAAATTCATATGGTGTATATTCATTCACCAAGATTTAAAAGTTTGTTTCCAAATTGGTCAAGAAACAATAATACGAGATTCAAATAAAGATATGTAATAAATTATAATTTTTGTGGATAATAGTAGATTAGTATAAATACAATATATATTTATTTGATTATATTTTCCTGATTATAATAGTAGATTAGTATATATATTTATTGCACAAGATTGTGTAAATAAAATTTGAATAATATTGTGTAATTTATTGTTTACATTTAAAATTCTCCCAAAATTTAGTTATTGGATATTCAAAACAACAAATTATTATATGTATGGTTTTAAGGAAATTTAAAATTGAAATTCCAAAAATTAGTATATTCTATGGTTGTGTAAGGAAAAAAGATTATAATTGGTCATAAAAAAAAGGAATTTTGTTAAAGTTTTGGAATCATATATAAAATAATAAGATTTTTGGATGAATTATGTATCATATATAGGGAAGATTCAATGTAAGTCTACACTAATAAAATATCGTGTAATGTATAGGATTAAAATTAAGGTAATTACTTCACTAACCTTTCCCAAATTTTCGAGACTGCAGTATTTTAAATAAACCTCTAATGGTATTCATTGTAAATAAGGTTGACTCCAAGGAGAATCATTAGAATGCTTTCATTTTAGGGAAACCTATACCCAATTTTCAAAAGAAATTATCACAAATCTTCTTGCACTGTTCAAAATCATGTACTCTATCCTACATCAATTTTCTCTCGCATGGGATTGTACCACAATAACCCTGCCTATTTCTGTTTCAACTTTCATTTTTATTTTATCCCAAATCCAACACTTTTTTAGTAGACACATATATCTCTCGTACCCATTATATTTTAGAGGATATTGTATAGAATAGACCTTTTGAGTTTGAAATTACAAAAAAATAGCCTTTTTTTTACACCTTATGGAAAATGCACCTTTTTGAACGAAAAGGACATTTTGCAATGAGGAAACATGTAACATAAGTTGTCTACAGTGGACATATGTATGCTACATTGTTTACGGTGGACATAATACTGCCAATGGTAGACATTATACTGTCTACGGTGAAAAATTATGGTGGAGTTGTCCTTTGTGGACATCAATTACATAGATTTAATTGGTTTTTGTCCTGTGTGGACAAAAACTATTTCTATGGACTAAATACAAAATGACCCTTTTGACTTAAACTGTGCATTTCTTGAAACTTTGAGAAAATGGGGTATTTTGAGTAATTTAAAACTTAAAAGGTGTATTTCTGATAATTGATTCTATATTATATGCATTTCCAATGTAATATGTGGACATAGAGCCATACATGGACATAGGACATGAAATTAACAATGCAAACTATTTTAGTGCCAATGATCCATGGACATAGGACATGGAATTAACAATGTCTAATTCCTTTTCAACATCGACATTTCTCCAAATACAAAGCGTGCTTATGAATCTTAAAGACACAGACATGTTAAATTTCATATTACAGGACATGGACATGTTCAATTTCATACTACAAGACATGGACATATGTCACATATGTCCATTTTTAATGTCATTTTCGTATGAACACACTTATTGCCATGACATTTATCTATATCGACATGGACATGTTCAATTTCATATTATAGGACATGGACATGTTCAATTTCATATTACAGGACATGAACATATGTTATATATGTCCATTTTCAATGTCATTTTCTTATGGACACACTTATTGCCATGGCATTTAGCTATATCGACATGGACATGTTCAATTTCATATCATTGGACATGGACAGAACATAAACTAACTGAACAAGAAGATCAAATAAGTTTCCAAATGAGGAGTTTTTCAAGTACTCCAACTCCTCACTCCCAACAAACACTCCAGCTATGTCCAGAAGGTATTCTGACTTTGAGTACACGTTAATTCGACCATCACATGGGTATCTACCTTCCACGAGAAGCCTTCGTGGTAGCAAGGAAGGATTTATTTCCATTTTTTTCAACGTCCTCTTAATTATGTTCCCTACCAAAACCAAAAACATCAATATTAAGTTACATTAAGGCCAATTTCAAGGAATGCAACACTATATTTTAGGCCCCACTGAATACGACATCTTCCCCAATATAAATTACCCAACCCACAACTACATAACTACTCTAATTCAAGACAAATCGGTTTCTCAGGACAAAATTATTATGACTTTTCATCTCTTTTTCCGTCATTGTCCATGTATTCTCTCTCCTTCCTCCATATAACAATTTTAACCTTCTTTGCAGATAATATTTACCCAAATTTTGTTACACAACCCACAATTTCATCACTATTGCACCGCTAACCTCCCATCAAACCCTAGATTTTGGGTTAGAGACTGTACCTTGGAGATTCCACTTTTCTTCTTTCCATCAACCTCACTCTCTTCTTGTGTCAAAAACCTCACTCACTTCTGTTTTCATTTCTCTATACGCTTCTCATGTCACCTCTCCCTTTTGCCCGTTTCCCACGGTCACCTATGACCATGGTCATCTAATACTCAATGCCTTTTTAGTGAAGGACAAATGTGTCTTTCTCTCCATAAAAGTAGGACACGTGGGAGAAGACAAAAACCTAGAAATTTTTTGATGATACTGCTACCTTTCTGGGCATTTATGGTGAAATTCTATTCATTTTATTATATAGTAGATATAATACCTCTATTTGACTAATTAAGTCAAGCCCTATAATTTTACTCTAACACCCTTCACAAATCATTTTATTTGTTTTCAACTTAAAAAAATCAAAACTGATACCGCTTACGTGGATGAGAGATATGCACAACAAATTAAATTAATTATAATTTCTATTATAATATATATATATATATATATATGTCTATATGGTACTAAATGGTAACCACATTTTTTAGTTCAGCTGGATTCAGTTAGATTCCACAATTCAGCTGCTACTATTTGCACATATGACAATTCAGTTGGATCCACAATTAAATATTTTTTATTTAAATTTAAATTAATATTTCATATAATTAATTATAACAAACAAACTAAGTCGTGTATGGACATTTAAGATTCGTGTAGATTCCAATCAGGCTTTTCAAATTTTCAGATTATTGATTTTATTCAATTAAGACCTATTTAGACATATTTTTTGAATTAAGTTCGATTTGGTATAGATTGGGTATGTTTCGATTGTGATAGTTTGTTAAAGATCCGGATTTTATGTGAACTATTCAGTATTGATCGAGTTTGAAATTATGTATTATTTTTTAATATCAAAATAAATTAAGATTTAATAAAACCAGTCGAACAAAATTCAGAACTTAAATAAAGATTTGAATATTTTGGATTTTTTTGTTATTTTGTTCTAAAATAAATAATAATATAATCAAATTTATAATTACAAATTTAAATATTAAAATTAAGTTTTTAACAAAAATAATAATTTAGCTATTCATGTATTTTGGATATTCCATTTAATTCTTGGTATGACCAAATTCAAATTTGGTTTTTCATGTATATGAATTTAGGTTTCAAATAATTATTTAGTCAATTCCAATTCGATTTGACACATTCTACTTTAGATTAGGTACCAAAATATTATGGATTTTAATTTTTATATAATACGCTTAATTATGATTTAACTTTGAAGTATTAGTTAAATTTTTAAAATTTTATTTTGAAATTAAGTTGTTTTATCAAGCATCCTATTTTTTATTTTCTTACCAAACAAATATTTTAAATTCCACAAAATCCAGCCAGATTCCTCTGCTACCATTTAATTTTAATTTCTTCGGCCAGATTTCATAGAAAAAATAAAATAAAAATTCAGTCAGATTTCACATTCAGTCAGATTCAGCTACATTCAGTTGTTACCATTTAGACCCTATATTAAGAATCTTTTACATCACATTCCTCCAACTTTAAAACTACATCAGTATATAAAACATAGAATTGTTAATGGTATAATTATTATTAAATGAAAACATAGATGTTGTAACGTGAAATGTAGATGATGCGTTGTCTAACGTGAAAACATAGATGATGTGTTGTACAAGTTGTTTGATGGAAATGTTTTTAATTGAGATTGATAATATTTTCTCAAAAATAATGAATTAGTTAGTGAACATTGAAGTATATATATGTAAGTTATTGAGTAAACAAACTAAATTTTGGTATAGTATACGCTCACGAGATACCGATCCAATTAAATCAATTTAACCAACTCAAATCAATTGGGGAAAATTAATATTCGAGTTATTTTGGAGGGGAACTTAGATTGTTAACTTTCTCACAAGGTCAAATTTGTTGAGGCAAAGAACTGGATACATCTAACTCTTTTTTATAGTTTCGAGGGAGATCTGAATCGTTGACCAATAACATTATCACATATTTAACATATCATATATGATTACTATAATAACCGTTCAATACAAGCATGTTAGATATTTACAATTATGGAACACTTATAACAAGACACAAACGTTAACCATAATGCATAGTTCGTATTTACTGCACATAAATCCCATACGCATACACAAAATCATATCACAATTTGGAATTGGTGCAATTTCAATTTGGTAAAAGTTGTTTGTTTTATTTTATATAGTACAACTATACAAAAGAGGAAGAATAGCAAGAGGTAGAGGAGAAAAAGAGTAAAAGAAATCTCGTAACTGATATTTATAAAGAAAATAGATGTTTTATATCAAATAGAATAGAACCGAATTATGTGTTTATATAAAATATTTGGCTTTTATAATAACTATTGGTCATTTTAAAAAAATTTAAATATTAACATGTAAAGAAAAAATGTATGTTTTTTAAAAATAAATTTTAAATTTGAATTAGTATTTTTAGTAAAATATATAATGGAAATATGTAAAAGAAATGATGAGAGAAGATATTGAAAAGCAAAAAATGAAAAAAATAATAATTAAAAGGGTAGTTTGGCAAATATTATAGAAATTATGTTGAATAAGGTTGAGTTTACGGTTTTGAGCCATACACTTAATTATAATCTCAAAACATGTTATTCAGCCAAATTTCCCTATAATATAAGATATATTTTTAAAATTTTTATAGAAAAATGTAATTTCAATGCAACACTTTATGGTCCAAAAATCAACTTCAATTATATTCTTCCTTTTTGTTTTGAGAAAATTAATGATTTTAGCATTTCAAATTATGTAAGCGAAACATATTTAATCATTGGCTAGCTATTATTTTATGTTCTCTGATTTCTTATAATATTAAAAAAAATTTAAATTTCATTTAATTGGCAGATTTTAGATTATGATTTTGGATAAGTCTAGTATTTATAGTTGATTTTCATAGATTCAGATTAAAAAATATATGAACCGAACAATATCCAAAAATTTTAGATTTTAATAAAGATTATCATCTATCTTATATGACCTGAAACTGACAAGTACTAAATCGATCGCAAACCAAAGTTTTAAAATTACCCAAATGGTACCTCGACCCTAGTACCAAAATACCCAAAATATGAAATACCCAACCAACCCGAACCAAATATCCATTCCTAGGCCTAGACTATTGATCTACATTTGGAGTTAAATTTGAAAATATTTTCTTATCAACCTATTTAATTGATGATTAATCTATTATTATTATTATTATTAAAAAATTATTGAAGACTAGTAAGCCAGTTGTAGTACTCTTTTAAAAATCTTAACATATTAAGGTTTGAACCCCCCTCTGTACCATAAAATAGTGGGATTAAAACGTTATTAGAGTAGTTGACAAAGAAAAAAAATTGAAACCTCCTAAAAATTAAAATAAAAGTGATCTACAATAGCAGTATAGCAAATTGCGCTATCCCAATATGCTATCAATGTAGATTTTTTTTGTAGTGACCTATTCATCTCATCTTTAACAAAACTTTTCCAATGCTGCCACATCAGCATAGATTATCCACTTTTCTCTCTAAAACTCTTTTAAAACTATGGTATGTCACCATTTTAAATTTGTTATATACAAACTTATAACATGTCTCCACAACTCTTTTGATAACTTAGTAGTTTTTATAATAATAAAAATTAAAGCTAATCTATCAATTACATTCTCAAGACATGATCAAACTCCTTGGGTGTTTTAATCTTTTGAAGCTCATTTTATGCCCCCAGAAATAACTCACTTTCCAAGTGAAAGATATATAACTAAATAGTTTGAAATAAAAGAAAATAATTGAAATAAAGTCCAAATTAATCCCCAAAAAGAAAAAAAAAAAAAAAGCTTGAGGCCACAGTAGAACCTACAATTTCATGGATCCTGGTTGGTTCTGATGCTCATGCTGCATCAAAACTTCCTTCTGATTTGTATCAAATGCGATTGAACTATTGTCAACATAATATCAGGCAGATATATCTGATTGAATAAGGTGACAAAAGTCAATTATAGGTGATCAAATGAATAAAAATCATCATAATCTTCTAAGTCTGAAAGATGTCCAAATGGACCAAAATTATTTGATGGCGCAGGTTTAAGGAGCTCATTTGAAATATCAGTTGCTATTCTTTCAATCATAGTCGCTTCATTGTCCCTATAAAACAAAAGATGAGTACATATGTTCAATAGTCATAATATCACAAATAACGGATTTATATAAATTTAAAGAAAACTACAAACCATTTGTTGGAATGGTAACCAGCGATAGTGGCTACTTTGGCCAGAGCTTGTTTCCATGTTTTTATGTCCTCTTTAGTTTTACCTGGACAAGTTTTTTGAAAACTTTCCCAAATTCTCTGGCCAGATTCTTTACATGAGAAGGATCTACTTTAAAGAAAATGACCATCACAGTTTGATCCAACTCCTGTCTACATTTCATGATCTCCACCAACTCGTCGAGACACCACTTTGAAGAAGCATAGTTTCTTGAGAGGAAGATGATTACGATCTTAGTTCCTCTAATGGCTCGTATGAGTTCAAGGCCGATGAATTCTCCTCTCTTGATTCATTATCGATGAACGATGTGATTCCTTTTCTTTCAAACTCCTTCCGGGTATGCCTGAGAAAGTCTGTGGGGAAGGCGGACTTCTTCCCCACGGAAACTAGAGAAGACATCATGTGTACAGTCGTTAGATGACAAAGATGGATCAAGAGATGATGAAGGATTCAAACAAGATGAAAGAGTTAAAGAAGAGGAATGGGATAATGTGTAATACTCAAACATGATTTTGAATCTATAGCATAACCACAAGATTATTAAATTCAAACTACATATAACTATTCAGTTATATACACATGACTTTTATATCAAATAGATATTCTATACACTAGTGTTCTATATAAAATTAGTTAATAACTGTTAAAATTTCTTTTTGATATATAGTACAACTATACGAAAGAGTAAGATGAGTAAGAGGAAGAGGAGAAGAAGAGGAGGGGAAGACGAAGAGGTGGGAGGAGGATGAGGAGGCGGAAGAGGAGGGGAAGAAGCGAAAATGTATAGACACCAAGACACACAAACTTCAATCGGAAAGCACCGATTCAACGCTTCAACTCGTTTTATTAATGTAACCTTTTCTTCAAAATTCTTATACATGCTGGTTACAATTCTCATCAATAAAAAACGAAAACAACACTTAAGCCAAAACAATGGCTCTCAAGAGTTTTCTTTCTCTCAAAGCCTTAAACATAACCCCCCCCCCAATTTTTCGAAAGTGTGAGACGGCCTAAGACCTTTTTTATACATCGAATACCTTAACTTAGAATCTCCCAAACCCACAGAAATGAAAACTCTCTAGTTAAGACAAATTTTCATTTTTGCTTGACAGCGATGAATTGTTTCTGTTAACAGCTCCCTATCGTCGTACACTTTAACCTAGGATCTCCCAAATCCCTCGAAAATGGAAACTCTCAATTTAAGGGAAGTTTCCATTTGTGCTTGACAATCATCTTCTGTTTCCTTTAACAACTCCATATTTTGATCTCCTCCTTGGTCAGCAAGACTTGTCCAGCTCAGCTTTGACTTATTCTTCTTTCCTTCTTAGTCTTTAACTTGGATTATACGCATCTTCAAAAAATTCAAAAAGAAGAGGAATATGAGGAGATGAGGAAAAGGTGGGGAGGCAGAAGAGGAAAAGAAAGAATATGACGAGGATGATAAAGAAGAAGGGGAGAAGGAGAAGGAAAAAAATGATAAGTAGGAAGAGGAGGAAGAATATGGGAAGGAGTATGAAGAAAATACGAGGAAAAAGAAAGAAGAATAGAAGAACAAATAAATTAAAGTTATACAGATTTTTTTAATTATTATGTACATATTAATTATTTAATAATAAAATAAATATTCTATATTAAATTAGTTACTAATAGATTTATTTTTTATAAATAATTTTATTCATTTTTAAAAAATTTAAGTTTCAAGATTTGTAGAAAAAAATATTTGCTTTTAAAAAAGAATTATTAATGTTGAATAAATTTTTTATGAAAAAATATAAAGTAAAAAATGAATGAGGAAAGAAGTATTAACAACAGAAAAAAAATTATAATCAAAAAGGTATTTTGACAATTATTATAGAAAATATGTAGAATAATGTTGACTTTCGGTCAATGTTTTGAAAGCCGGACTAGACAGCGACTCGGCAATACTAGTGGATAGTTGTTCGGACCGATTTAACCGATCAAACTGAATTTTCATATTATATTATATATATATATAGGAATTTTAAGAAATGCCCATTTTGATATGCCTCTTTTCAAAAAGTGCCCCCTCATGCATATTTCTCTCTCCCAAGTTTCAAAGGAAATGGTAAGTTTTGAAAAGTGGTATGTCATGCATTTCTGAAATTCCCTAATATATATATATATATATATATATATATATATATATATATATTAGACATGATTTAAATTAATATGAGAAGATGAATAATATAATATTCTACAAAGATAATATAACACATTTGAAATTTTAAAAGAATAAATAAGTAAGAAAATTTGATAAGAGAAATAATAAAAAATACTCTACAAAATTATTAAATTAATATTTTTTGAGAAATAAAATATAAATTTATTTTATTTAATTATATTCGTCATCTTTTAAATAAATTTTTTTCAAATTACTTAAGTTTTTTTGTTTTTACAACGTAATAAAATATATTAAATAATACATATTAGTAATACATTTATATAAATAATCTGTTGATAATATTTGTAATTTACAAACATTGATTATAAATACCATCTCTATTAATTATATATTATAATCAAAATATCTAAAAAATATAATATAAATAGACTTTTATGGTGTAAATTTTGGTTTCAAAACTTCTAATTCTATATTTTTATGAAAAGAAAAAAATAATAGTAAAATTTTAAAAAGAAATATATAAATTGTTAGTGAACCGGGTTTTAATATTGACCCGGATCACCGGTTTTACTGATTTTTGACTGGTTTTGCGGGTTTAACTTAAATCCACATTTTAATGTAACTCAGATCGTTTTTAGTAGCGAGTCACGGTCCAACCGACCGGTCCAATCCGGTTTTCAAAACGTTGCTTTCAGTTTCTTTGTTACTTTGTTAATTATTAAAAGATTTTATGCCATTTATGCTACTTTCTTATATTTGAATAATTAAATATAGTGACTAACACATAATGTTGACTAGATATGTTGTCTGAGGTAATGGTGGGCAAAATATCGGTATGATTAGATCTCATCCGGTAGTTGCTTTAATTCGATCCAAAAGTTTTGGAAATCTGTAAAGTTTGGAGTAAAGCAAATAGTAAAATATAATATCCTTTAGAAACAAAGCAAATAGCAAATATCATTTTCCAAATGATCGGATATCCTCTCCGATTCGTATATCAATATATATATTACAATTAAAATTATGCAGCATATGTTATAATATAAATAATGTTGTGCATATTTATATATGGTTGAAAAAGAATAAAAAGTAGTATAATATTTATTAGCAAAAGTAGTATTTATTTAGTATGAATTTTGTTTTTGTAACTAGTATGATTTTTAGTTTTTATCCTTAATGGTTAGCTATATTTAATTTAAAAAAATTTCATATTAATTAAATGATTTTTTTGAGTTTTAAGATTCCTATTGACATTTAGTTATTTTTGTGATTTTTCTGTATTTTATCTTTGTTAAATTTTTAAAAACGGATCGGAGCAGATTATTTGCGGATCATTGAAAAAATAGATATCCGAGTTATCTGGATATCCAAAAAATTTTGGATCAAAGCAGACAACGAAATCAAATATCCAGCTAAAACAGAACGGATTGCGGATAGTGCAAATTTTTTGGATATCCGCTCTGTGCCTACCCCTATACTCTAAGAAAGCTTCGTAGAAATCACTTTAATTATCTATGTTTTGTCTTTGGAAATTTAACATGCAATTACTTATGACTCCACTTTTATTTTTTTGTAACTTAACTTTATATTCTTGATTGCCAAGAAGCAGGTGGCCCAGTTGGCTTGCCCTTGATCTACTTTGCCGAGTTCAAATCCCACCAGCTCCAGTGGAAGCAATTTAGTTATAGATCGGGTTTTTATCGTTCTCATTAATAGAAAGAATAAGTAAAGTTGACGGAAAAAAAACTTAATATTCTTAACTTTATATCATATATCACTCAATCAAAAAAACAACTTATATTAAGATACAAAATTTGCAAAGATCTGATTCAAAACATTGCCTGGAAATTAGCTTTGTAATTCAAAACTTTAGAAATCAAAGATAGAGAAAAAAAAAACGAAAAGGCTTCTAAATCTTGCGAAGTAAGTCCTTAGTGTTGGCAGAAAAGGCAGGCCAACTCCAAGCCTATTTTATATGATACATGATATTAGGTACGATCCATTGCACCAATTTTCATATAACCTAATATATACATATATATATGTATATATATATATATAATATTTATAAATAAAAAAACAGAACAGAACAGAACAAGTAAAAGGCGAGCAATTTCAAGTGAAACATTTAATGAGTTCACACTTGAAACTTCTCAGCAATTCTCTTAATTACTCAAATGATCTTTACAATTTTTTTTTATGTTAGGTTTTAAGAGATAAGTCAATAATTAAATTCCCTAAACACCTATAACCACATATTAATGAAAATATCAATTTTATTTTGAGCAAAAATAAATTTCACTTTTGATAAAATTGATGGGAAACAACCCTCAAAAAGGTTAGCAATACTAATTCATTATGTTGGTTACATAAGGAACCGGAGAGATAAATATATGCTGCACAAGCTCTTGATCAAGTCCCGTTACTCTCCCTGAATTAGTCTACAAACAACAACATTATAATCTACTTACTCTGAGTCTCTGACAAGTCCATTGATAGTGTTGTGTTATCAATGAACAAGCTTAAAGATAACTCTTAAGGTAAAGAATACAAGCTTCTGTTCTACAAGTAGCAGTCTCTTTTGTTTAGCCTGATCATTACTCTGTTTTCGATTTGTTATTGCAGAGTGCAGTTCTGAAGACGAATTAATGGTCTTAATATCATGTTTGGAGATATGGATACTGATAAAAGTGGGACTGAAGGAATGTGCAGATTTATATGAGCAATATAGTTTGCTTGATGTTTATGGCAGTCAATGAATGTATTGCTATATTAAGCACAAACATAGTGATAAGAACACACCACTTGATTCAATTGTATGCTTGACGTTTAAGCCGTTCTAGGAATGTATCGCTATATTATGCACAAACATAGTGATGGACTTCCATCTTAAAATCAATTGGCAATGAGTTATAACAAATTTGACTCAATACATTGTCTTCAATCCATAAAATATAAGTTTTTCCTCTTATTATTTTCTTATAAATCGATCATGTGATAGTTTCAACTTAACACTGGCACCTAATAAAATTTTACCCTCTCAATTTACCACCAAATCAATATGTTAACTTCAGATTTTCGTTGTAACTCAAAGACTCTAGCCACCGAACTGCAGTTAAACTACTCTGCTAGGTATTGCTAGATCTCACGTGAGGTAAATAAGCCAACAACAAATCCAAGGTCATCTTTAGATAGAGTGCCGTAAAGCCACAAACAAACTAGGTGGTCCATGCACTTCCAAGCTTCAAAGCGAGGATTAGGAACCTGAGCAACATGATCACCATCTTGAACCTTTACAGTTTTACGTGGAGGTTGTTCCCTTCCATTGACAAAACCAATAAGTTTCTGACTAGATAAGAGAGATTCTAGTTGAGGCTGCCAAAGAAGGTAGCTTTGGTCAGTGAGCTTAATATTCACTGAGCTTGAGACATGAACATGACTAGGGAGAAGATAAGGAGGTTCTGCTATAATCAACCTGTTAGGGTTTCTTAAAGCTCTGATACCATGAGAAAGATGAGAAAACAGAGAACTTGAAAGAGATTTTAAACTTTACTTTTAATACAATTAATTACTCTGGTTACATACAATTGTTTATATAGACAAACTCTAAGCTTTTAGCCGTTGCAGATCAAGAGCTGGATAAGACTTAGAGAACTTGGGTTTGACTTATTTGCTTGTTGCTTTAAAGAGTTGCAGGTTTTGGGGGGGGACAATGGTTGTACTTCAATGTCAAGTTTGGTTTTCTCTTTTCGTAGGATGCAGTGTACGGTTCCAATTTAAAGAGAGTGTAGAGTTGGGCTTGAATTGTCCTCAAGACTGCTGATGGGTTTGGGCTTTACTTGATCCACTTCAGATTTGTCTTCGCTAACATCCACAACAGTCTTAAGTTTCCGGCTCACTCGCTTTCTTCCTCCTCACCTGACCTCAATAAGGCCTATCACATAGATGCACACATTTGTCAATTCCTCAGCTAATACAATCAGATATGAACCCAAAATAGGAAATAATTGTCTGACTCAAATCAAAAATTAAAATACGCATCAACAACTCAGCTTGAAGTTGTGATTTTTGTTAACTTACTAATTAATTTTGCTTTTCATCTTTTGTCGACATGAAGTGTTGGAGTAGACATTCTGCATTCCCGAATCTCCCAAATCTCGTCTGTGAGATTTAAGAGAAAAGAGATTGAGACTTGTGTAGAGAATTAAGAATTGTAGAAGAGAAGTGAAGAATGATGGCCTTGTTGGTCACGAGAGAGAAAAAGATGGAGAAGAAGAAGAGAATACTCTTTTCTTGATTTTATTAATGTATAATTACAACATATTTATAAACAAAACACAGCTCTAGATCTACTTCTCTATAAGGTAAATTAGAAAATCTACATAAAGTAATCTTTACAAAAACAAGATGTTACTATAACTAGTATTATACTTTATGTAAAGTGAATGAGGACCCTTTCCTCTCTTGCTCCCAACGGTCACATATCTAAGGAGGGACATGTGACTTTGCTTCCTCCAATGTTACCAACTCCAACGGTCACATAAGAGCCAAGTTGGTTCCATTCAAGTGTGACTTTGTTTCTTTATTGTTGCTTCCTTATCAAGTAAGGTTTAACACTCCCCCTCAAGCTTAAATCCATAATGTGAACTATTAGGAGTAAGCTTGAAAGTTGTGACTCCCCACCTTATTAAAAACCTTAGTGGAAAACCCATTGTGACAAAACCAACTAAGCGAAAAAGAGTGTGGTTCATGATCACGGTTTGGTCATTGCTACCAATCCAAGTTTTGAGTATACAAAGTCACACACCTTTGTACTCGTAGCTTTGGGTGAATATGTCCGCTAGTTGGTCCGAGCTTCTTGTATAACAAGGCAAGATCACACCTTGTTCAGTCTTCTCTCTAACCTTATGACAATCCACCTCAATGTGTTTTGTCCTTTCATGGAACACCGGGTTTGATGCAATGTGGATGGCGGCTTGATTATTACAATGCATAGTGATTGGATTTTGTGACTCCACTCCCAAATCCTTAAGTAAGGCATTCAACCATATGAGTTCATCCGTTAGTTTTCTCATAGCTCTATACTCGGCTTCCGCACTTGAACATGACACCACCTTTTGCTTCTTGCTTTTCCAAGTCACTATATTGCCTCCAAGGAACGTGTAACATCCAGTAGTAGATTTCCGGTCTTTTTGTCTCTGGCCCAATCCGCATCACAATATCTGACAAGGGTCGTGTCTTTGTTTCTCCCCATCCATATGCCATGTTCGGATGTACCTTTGAGATATCTTAGGATCCTATCCACCATGTTCCAATGGCATTGCTTTGGAGCTTGCATATGTTGACTCACTTGGTTCACCGAAAAGCTCAAGTCCAGCCTTGTGATGGTAAGGTAGATAGGCTTACCAACCATCTTCCGGTATTTTTTTACATCTCCAATGGGTTCTTCATCTTTCTCCCTCTTGCATGACTTTGTAGGCATCTTCAAGAGGAGTGGCAGCCTTGCGTGTACCTACATCACACTCATTCAAGAGATCAAGTGTGTATTTCCATTGTGAAAGAAAGAGGCCTTCCGGAGAGTCACACACTTCAATCCCAAGGAAGTACTACATCTTACCCAAGTCTTTTATATCAAATACGGAGTTAAGTTGGGATTTGATACCTTGCACTCCCGCGGTGTTGTTTCCCGTGATGATTATATCATCAACATAGACTAGGATAACAACAATTCCATCCTTACCTTGATGGGTGAAGAGTGTGTGATCCGCTTCAGACTTCTTGAACCCATGATCTCGCAAAGTATGGCTTAGTTTGTGGTACCAAGCCTAGAGATTGTTTGAGGCAATATATTGCTTTCCTTAGGTGTAGAATATTGTCGGGTTTGACAATGTGTTCAAGACCCGGTGGCGGATACATGTACACTTCATATTTAAGCTCCCCTTGAAGGAACGCATTCTTTACATCCATCTGCCACAATTCCCAATCAAGATTAGTAGCTAAGAAGTGAACAACACGTACCGTATGTAATTTGGCGACCAGAGCAAAAGTGTCATGATAGTCCATGCCGTAGGTTTGAGTAAAGCCTCTAGCCACAAGACAAGATTTGTGTCTCTCAATGGTGCCATCACTGTTGTACTTGACTGTAAAGATCCACCTAGATGTAACCGCCTTCTTTTCAAGAGGAAGTTCGGCCTCATCCCATGTGTGGTTTCGAACCATCGCGTCATGCTCATTGGTAACCGCGTCACGCCATTCTTTGTGCTCATTTGCCTCCTCATATGACTGTGGGATGAATGTTTATGCCAACTGAGTTAAAAAGGCTTGGTGTTCCACATGAATATTAGAGAGATCACATGAGATTTGTTGAGGAAGTCCTTCGGCGACATTGTTGTAGTATATCCGTGGGTTAACCCAATTAGAGGGTCTCCTCACCCTTTGACTTCTCCGCAATTCTTGTGTATGTGGTGGTGAAGCATTGTGCTGAAGGCCTTCAAGGTTGGAAGTGTCTAGAAAATGGGAAGAATCTGCCGGGTTTTCAGCTCTGGTCGCGGCCAGTGGGCCGGCCGCAGCCGGCGGGCAAGTCGCAGCTTTCAGGTCGGCCACGGCTGGCAACCAAGTGGATACCCGTGACCCAGTCAGATGTTGTGTATCGGACGTAGCCTGAGACCTAGACACGGCACGTGAACCGGATGCGGCCTGCGTACCGGACGCGGCCTGCGATCCAGTTACGGCCTGCGTACCAGACGCGGCATGCGATCCGGTTGCGGCCTGCGTACCAGTCGCGGCCTGCGTTTCAGACACGGCCTGCGTCCTGGATGCTGCCTGCATGGTAGCCACGGCCTACAATCTGGCTGTAAGCTGTGTGCCAGATGTGGCTGGCGGACTGTTCGCGGCTTGCGATCCAGACGCAAACGGACTCCCGGACGCGGCTTACGTGCTAGTCACGGCCGGCGACCCTGTTCCACCCTGCAGGAACATCTTGCAGGCCGGCTGCGGCCGGCGAGCCCAAAAGACTACTTCGCGATCCGGCTGTGACGGTTTGTTGAGGATGAATCCTAAGCTTCTCAAGGATCCTTTGGAGGCACTTTGCACGATCCGTCTCATTATATGAGATGTCTTGAAGGTCCGACCATTCTTGTTCTTCATAGAAAGTCGTACCTTCCATGAACTTCATGTCTCTTGACACGATAACTTTCCTTGTTTCCGGTATGTAGCACTTGTACCCTTTTTGAGTAGTTGAGTACCCAATAAACATCCCCTTTATACTCTTAGCCTCAAGCTTTGTTCGTTGATCTCCTGGAACAAGTACAAAACACACACATCCAAAAACCCGTAAGTGTTCAATTGATGGTTTGGATTTAGTGAGTACCTCGAACGGTGTTACATCATGGAGCACTTTTGTTGGAGTGCGGTTGATAAGATAACATGCTGAAACCACAGCATCACTCCAAAACCTCTTTGGGACATTGTTATGGAACATCATGGACCTAGCTACCTCCATTAAATATTGATTTTTCCTTTCTGCAAACCGATTTTTTTGGGGAGTATATGGGCATGTGGTTTGATAAATTATTCTGTGTTTTGCAAGTAATGTCTTGAACTCATGACTTGTGTACTCCCCTCCATTATCTGTCCTTAGAATATATTGATTAAACACATATGTTTGAAAGTTATCGAAGGCTTCAAGAACTTTATCTTTGCTTGGCATTAAAGTTACCCAAGTAAATTTAGATTTTTCATCAATAAAGGTGACAAAATATTTGTGATTATCTCTAGAAATGCAAGGGGACCACACATCGGAATGAATTATGTCGAAACAATTCTCATAAAACATTGAAGACTTTGGAAACACTGATCTACAATGTTTTCCAAGTATACAATCTTCACAATTTTCATTCTTAAACACAACATTTGGTAATAAAATACTCAAAGCACGAGTGTGTGGATGTCCTAGTCTAGCATGCCACAACCCATCATTACTTAAATTGCTAGAAATAACCAAACTACATAAGCATGAATTTAAAGATAAATTTGAAACTATTCTCGGCCGCATTTAGCAAGTAAAGCCCATCCTTGCTAACCCCACTCCCAAGGACTTTTCCACTCTTAGTATCCTGAAATTGAACCGAGTTAGGATCGAAAATAGCTTTACAATTCAAATCACAAACGGTTTTATGAACGCTTAAAAGATTCGACTTAAATGTTGGCATGTAAAATGCCTTAGACTCCTTATCAAATATTTTTAGCTCACCTATGCCTTTATAGGCACCTTTTTACCATCAACAATATTGACACATCCAAGAGCCGGTTTCACATTCTTAAGCAACTTAACATTACTAATCATGTGATGTGTTGCACCCGAATTTTGGATACATAAAAGGAGTTACCAGATTCTTTGAGAGCATTTATGGATTTTATGAGCTCCTCAAGGTCAGCTTTCCTCACAAAGTCCTCATGAAGTGCCACCATAGTTTTCCCATCGGTAGGTTGAGATCCACTAGACCCGGTTTGTTGAGCCGCATTCTCGCCACTAGCAACATTTGCCTTTTGCTTGTCCCACTTGTGTTGCTTGAGGTGTGGATGGAGTGTCCAGCAACGATCCTTGGTGTGACCTTTGCTCTTGCAATGCTCACACACAAAAGTTTTCCTCTCATCATTGCAGTATGAAGCTTTGTTGGCCATAGTGAGCTCCCCCTTTCCACCAAGGAGATTTCGAGAACCTTGTTCTCTTTGTACCAAGCCGCAAAGCCTCATCCAAGCTAGGGAGCTTCTCCTGCCTTAGTAAGTGACAAACTAAGTCTCCATAAGCCGGATTCAAGTTCATCATCATCCCAAACACCTTATCTTGCTCAAGCCTTTCCTTTATCACCATCGGATCACTTGTTGATGGTCTTAACATTTCAAGTTCGGCCCAATAGGATCTATACTTCCCAAACCATTGAGTAAACTCCATATCCTCTTGTTTGAGATTGTGAATAGCCTTCTTGACCTCATACACACGATTAATGTTGGATAGATTCCCATAGACCCGGTTGAGAGAATCCCATAGTTCCTTAGCATTCTCACAATGAGAATACGCTTCATGAATGGATGGATCAAGTGAGCTTTGAATGATGACTAGAGCAACTTGATCATCTTGATACCATTTTGCTTCATCTTCACCAGCTGTAACCGCAGCACTCACCTCACCCTCCTTTTCCTTTGCTTTCAAACTAACCGAAACCGTATTCTTTGGAACTCCATCTTCAATGTGAGCCCAAAGCCCTCGGTTTTTCAACACACTAGTCACTGTTCTTGACCACAAGAGGTAGTTAACACCCTTGAGAACCACATGAACACCAAGAAATTTCAAAAATTTTCCATCGGAACCTTAAGATACCCTCTTTTACCCGATGGACAAAAACAAGCTTTTAAGAGGAAACAATGAAGATTTTGAAAAGTTATAGATTTTAGAGAGATTAAAGAGATTAGAGACTAGCCTAGGATGAATCTAGCTCTGATACCATGTGAGATTTAAGAGAAAATAGATTGAGATTTGTATAGAGAACTAAGAATTGTAGAAGAGAAGTGAAGAATGGCTTTGTTGGTCACGAGAGAGAAAGAGATGGAGAAGAAGAAGAGAATATATTGATTGTATGCCCTTTCCTTTGGATGCAATGAGGTAAAATTGATATCATGCTGTCATCAACCTCAACGTCACCCTCATTAACCAACAAGAAGCAAGCTTTAAATCTCAAGGATTTACGAATATGTGTATCAATTTTTTTCATTGTCGATAAAAAATTCCCAAAACAGAAAAGATGTTTCTGAAATCATAGACATGGACATGAATTGTCATCGAGGTCATACTAAGTCTGCAACCAGCTTTGCTGTCTAAAAATTTTGATCATTTTCTGACACTCAAATTTGATTAAAAAAATATATTAAAAATAGTTTTTTTTACCAATTGTAGATTATCATAGTGGTTAACATTCAATTGTTTTCTAGTAATATCATGTTGTTTTATATGTTTTATTTAAATATGCAATAACATAACATTTCTGAATTTATAAGTTATTTTACATTGGTTCAATTCGCTGATCTTATCTAGTAGATGATTAAGCTACATCTGAACAAAAAACTATAGAAACAAATATAGTGTAATGATTAATTAAAAAAATCTCCTAAAACACTCTCTTTTGTTATGATGCATGCGTACTAATAAAGATTTAGGACTAACTTAAACTTGGGTCTTCAACAACATGTCTCAAGTCTCCAACCTTGGATCGCAACTGATGCTTCGAACGATTTTGGAACCCGAGGAAGAGTTTGGCCTTCTGTTCAGACTACTTCGCTTAGCGATCTCTCTCATTGATAATGAAAAAGCGAGTTTAGGGTTCATTCTTGTAGTAGAATTGAAGGTCTCACAAATTCCTCTGTGCCAATCCAAGGCTTCTTGCATCCGTATGTCTGCAGGAGGATGTTTACGGCATCTTTCAGTGACAACTTCGGCACAAAGACCACAAACCCACTTGCCTGAATACAAGTCTTTAACTTTGTCTATGTATTGGAGAGTACATGCTTCCTCTAGACAACAACAATCACATTTCACTTGCTTCACTTCTTCCTCTTCTTGTTCTTCCTCATCAATTTTGATTATATTTCGTTTACTCTCCAAAGAAACATCAGAGAAGGCCTTTTGAAGAATCCTTTGGTTCTGGTAATCATATGAAATATGTGTTATTCAAGAGTAATAACACAAGCTAATTCAATATAAATTACCGTGTATATATATATATATATATATGTATATATATATATATAATATCACATGGGCAACACGAATCCCTTGAATCGAATTCCGGTAGATGCAATAGTGATCAAACATTTAACCATTTGACCAAAGGTACTTTTCTATATATACCATAGATTACCGAAATTATACCATATTATCCTACCTGGTAAGGAAATGTATATTTTGCATTAACCAAATGATATATCATCGTACATAAAATATCGATATCAGAACAAATGAGTTAGAACTTATCGAAAAAGATAATTTCTGACGGATTTCTGATGATTTTGTCCACAGATTTCACTTGATTTCACACATTGATATTATGTATACTTTGATGGCACACATTGCGGTCTAAAGAAAATACTTAAGAGTAAATGAAAATACTTAAAGAGTGAGTTAACAGATAAGAAAAACACACGTTTATTATATATATATATGCTCTTACATAACTACGTACCATTGTCGCTTCGTTCGCTTGGTCTTGTAAGAATTGTGTGCTGTGATTGTTCTTCAATGCATAAGATATGTATATATACAGTATACTTTGACATGCATACGTGATATGTACATAGTTGCATTAAAGACTCGTATATAGGAGTGAGAATCATGCTCGAAAAGTTTCACTTTACAGCGAAATGAAGGAGTTCTACTTTTTCTAAGAGCCACAATACAAAAAGATCATTTTTTCTTTCTTAAACATATGACTTTCTCACTTAGATATAATTAAAGGGATAAGATCAGTTGTAACTTGTAAGAGATATATGAATATTCTTTTCCGATTCGATATAGGATCCTATATTTTTTACCTTATCTAATTAAAAATATGTGATCATATAAATTTCATCATTCTCCTATGTCAAGTCCTTTAGTAGGACCGAGCAGAATACCCTACTTAAATAACCAAACCAAAACTACTCAACTTAAAAGTTACCAAATTAAACCGGAGCCAACATAAATATGCAATTGATAAACATTGGAACCGAACCCAAACCAAGAGCTGGATATGTATTAGAAATTTCTATCAATAATATCACGTGGACATGACCACATTTACAAAAAATGGGATGTGGACGAAGATGAAACCGAAGAAAAACGTGAGGCTAGTGGTATGTCTTGTAGGTTTGTTAATCAGTCTTGTAGATTTTCTAAAAATATAGCTGAAGAAAATAATAAAGAGGATGAAGGATGGGGAATGCAGATTTGACAATTGTGATAATCCGGATCGTCCAAGTTTGGGGGATGAAGACTTCACCAGAATTCATGAGAAATATGGTCAAAAATCTGAAGGTATGATTAATCTTCCTCCTAAGAATAGGGAGTTGTTATCAAGTGGTGTGACAAGGTTGGATATTCTTTCTGTTACACACCGATTTGATTTTGATATTTCAACTTCAACGAAAAAATTGATGCGGGTCAAATGTTGGGTTCCATAATACCGTGCTTCGACAACTGATAATACCACATGCTTTTATATTAAAGATTACGTTCATGAACACACACGTTCTATGACTAAGCGATTATCTCGTGCAAGACAAGCAACTTCGTATATTCTTGGTCGTAGTTTAGATTCCTAATATCCTGATGAATTCCCTAAACTTAATGTTTTTAATTATTGAATTTAAAATGTTTCATTTCTTAGTTTGTTTAATCGCTATTACCACAACTTTTATTATTTTTCTTATCTTAAATTTGACTTAAAGATTGATAGTGTAGCTACTTGTTCTTTGTGATTTCGATTCCTAGAAAACTACTTCGTTTTGCTCTGCATTTGCTGATGTACCTCTTTTTTATCGGTTTTTAACCCCTATTTTCTATGGTTTTACTGAGTTAAAGTACGTATAGAGTCTTTTAGTCCTTTATCAAGTCTTTTCTGGTTATTGGTCACATTTGGAGAAAATGAGCTGTTTTGAGTAAACATGAGCATATGGAGATGCAGAATCATATAGAATTGTCAGAAATTTGGCTTCATTTTAAAGACTTCCCACCGTTGGATCGAGCTTAAATTTGGAAACAAAATATCCATGTGAAATAGCTTTCATCTGGAGGTGGTTTGAGAGCAATCGGACAAGTGGTTAGGAAGATATGATGATTTTATCAAAAATATATCATTCTGGCCAAGAACAGAAGGGATCGATCGATCTGATCCAGGATCAACCTGTAAAAGAGCCACTCGACCCACAGATCGACCTGTCTACCCCAGATTGACCGATCTGACCCTGTTTTACAAGAAAACCCTAAAATTTTCATATTTCATTCGGTTTCACTTATTTGTACCAGAACGAGTTTGACCTATAAAAACTAGGTCTAGCCACTTTTAGAGGGCTGGCTTGACACTTTCGACAGCCACTTCTCTTGGGAGAAGATTTCATCCTCTACAACTCTTTGGAGAAGATTTTTGAACCCTTTATCTATTTAATTCAGTTTTCTATGGATTTAGGAATAAATGAAGTAGGAACAAATAGGGCTTGATCTAGTGTTTTCTCCTTCTATAGATGTGTGTAATACCTATATTAGCCTGATTACATAGTCTATGATATTATGTTGTTTAACTCTCAAAAAGCTTGTTAGATGTCTGAACTAACATAGATGAGCAACTAGTCCTTAACCAAAAAAAGTTGATGTTAAGGCTAGTTGTGGACATATCAGACCTAATCGATAATGCATGTTTACATCTCTAAGGCCAACGACAGGTAGGATTGCTAGGTTGTTAGACATAGTAGTTGACACCACGACAGTGGGTTTACTATAAATTTATGTCAGAGTCGAGAATTGGGTAAATGTATGCCCTGAATAGTTTACTAATTTGATTTCTTATTTCCTGATGAAATCATGATGCCTTATGCCTTTATTTATTAGTTTTACATCGTTTATTGTTTTATTTAGTTTCTATCATTATTTGAATTGTCTTACCTTAAGTTTGTCTAAAGATTGATAGTGTAATCATTGGTCTTCGTGGATTCAATCCCTAAGTACTACTTCGTTTGCTGTGCACTTGCAGTAGATTCATAGGGTTAAAATCTAAGTGTATGAAGTTTTTGGCGCCGTTTCTAGGGACCAATTGTGTTGCCTTTTGATCTAAGATTGAACTTTAGTCTAAGATTTTCTTTACTAACGTTGTTATTTTAACTTCTTTTTTTTTTTTTAATTAGGTGTGTCTAACATGAAAGCAAGTTACTAACCATGAAACCTTACATTGATTGGTCATACGATGGAGCAGACATTGATGAATGGACCCGTTAAATATATTTCCAAAATGAGCCATATAAGGAGCCACCGTTTGATGAGAATGAGAAAGCAATAGAGGAGATTGCTAGACTCCTCTATGAAGATGAAGCTGAATATGAGAACTGGGTATTTGAAGGGATAGGAGAAGGATGTTGTTGAAAATTTTAAACAAGTAAACTTAACTAGTCTTGATATTGACTTCATCTTTCCATCAAATGCATTCGATCCTCCAAGTAATCTACACTTCAAAGAACATCTTAAGACTCTTGTGGTAGCTTGTTTTGATGAACATGTGGTTCTGCCATTATGGGCAATTACCTTTCTTCTCTCGTATATTGTCTATTGTGAAAACAAGAGGAGGACAAAAGGTGCATTGGCTCAACCTGTCGATTCATATGATTAACATCTGAGACTAAAGTAAAGCTAATGACTATAAACAAGCGTTGAGTGGGAGGCAACCCACTAGTTGGTACTTTTCATTTTCTGCATTTTTCGTTTTTATTTTTCTTGTTTTTGTTTTTGTCTGTTTCATGTAAGAGAAATCTGGCTGAGACGCTGAGATCGATCGATCTACCTCAAGATCAATGGATCCACGGGAAAAATGAAATTAGTGCACGATCTGAAGATCGACCAAGGGACTAGAATCGATCGATCCACTGACAATATGCCTTAGCGCACGACTTGACGATCGACCTCACTACAAGGGATCGATCAATCCAAAGGAAAATATGCCTCTGCGCCCGAACTTCAAATCGACCTCATCATTGAGGATCGATCGGTCCAGCTCTCCGAGCATTTGAGATCAATCATTCCACTTAGAGATCTATCGACCATATGCTCAGGTTCATTTCACTTCTTCATTATCTTCCTCTGTATTCCTATCATATTTTTGTGTAAGTTATGCTTTTTTTAGATTTATTTCCACACCGGGACGATGTGAAGTAAATATGGGGGAGTGCACTTGTGGTGATTAATGTATTTTGTTTCTTTTTTTTTTGAGTCTTTTTGATGCTTTTCTTGAGTCAGCTTTTGTTTTATCGAGTCAAAACTGTTGTAGGGAACTATGATTTTTCGATGAATAACCACATATTTAGGAACTTAAGTGACCATTGATTCAAGCTTGACAGAGATTTATGACTATTGGAAAATGTAGAGATCATGCAACTTCTCAACAACACCGATATCCTTTCTGGCATTCGAAGAATCTCATATCGATTTCGCACATAACCTGACTTAATCTTCTTGTCAAGGAGCTTGGTATACATTGGATCGGGTTCTCTCTTTAGTCCTGAAAGACTTATCTGTGGTTCCGTTCTCTTTATAATTTCAAGTGTTTGTGCATAATCTGGAGTAACAATACAACAAAGTTGCATGCAATGTTAGTAGGCTGAGGGAAAAAGGCTCCAATGATGTTACTCTTGTTTAAGTATTGTTGGTAGGCTGACGAAAACCCTGATGACGCTACTCTTGTTTAAGTATTGTTAGTGGACTGATAAAACCTTCAATGACACTACTATTGCTTACACCATTTGAGTTGCTAAAGAACTAACCAAATAAAATTTGGGTTTGGTTGCAATGAAATTGAAATGAGAGGAAATTGATATTCCCTTGATGAGACTGCACTTAGATTTTTTAGAGAGGTCGGTATGGTGAATTCAGATTTCTCGTTTAGATTATGGAGTTTGTTTGGGAAAGATGCAAAGTCTAGGGGAAGTATAAGTTGGTCTCGATTTTATCAGGTATATTTTCATGTGGCTTACTAAAGGGGATGTTTTTGTGGTGTTCTTAGGAAGGTAAGAGTTCTCGCGGTTTCAAACTTCTTTTCAGTCTTTGTTTCTTTGCTTGCTTGAGGACAAGCAAGAAACTAAGTCTACGGGAATTTGATGTACCTCATTTCTATCGGTTTTTAACCCTTAGTTTTCATGGTTTTATCGAGTTAAGTACACATTTTAGATTCTTTTAGTCCTTTACCGAGTCTTTTCAGGTCATAGGCCACATTTGGAAAAGATGAGCTATTTTGAGTCAAAACGAGCATATGGAGATGCAGAATCATGCAGAAGTGTCAGAAGTTAGGCTTTGTTTGAAAGATTTTCCACCGTTGGATCGAGCTTAAATTTGGAAACAAGATAACCACATGAGTTAGCTTTCATTTGGAGGTGGTTTGAGGGCGATCAGACAATGAATTAGTTTCATAATCAGGTCTAGAGTTTTCTAGGGATTTAGGAATCAATGAATTAGGAATAAATAGGCCTCAATCTAGAGTGTTCTCCGTCTATTGTTGTGTGTAATGCCTAGATTAGCCTGATCACCTAGTCTATGATCTTAGATTGTTTAACTCTCAAAAAGCTTGTTAGATGCCTGAACTAGCGTAGATGAGCAACTAGTCCTTAACCTATGAAAGCTGATGTTAATGCTAGTTGTGAACATATTAGACCTAATCGATACTGCATGTTTACATCTCTAGGGAAAACGACAAGTAGGATTGCTAGGTTGTTAGACATAGTAGTCGACACCACTACAATGGGTTTACTATAAATTTATGTCTGAGTCAAGAATTAGTTGAATGTATGCCCTGAATAGTTTCCTGATTTGATTTCTTATTTTCTGATGAATTCTCATTGCCTGATGTCTTTATCTATTAGTTTTACATCGTTTATTGTTTTTTTAGTTTCCATCATTATTTGAATTGTCTTAGCTTAAGTTTTGTCTACAAATTGATAGTGTAACCATTGGTCTTCGTGGATTCGGTCCCTAAGTACTACTTTGTTTACTGTGCACTTGCAGTAAATTCATAAGATTAAAACCTGAGTGTATCACTTTCTGTAAGGCTTTAGGGTAAAACTATGTGTTATCACGTCTATACATAGATTTGGTAATAGCTAAAGAAATGGATCTATAACCCTCAATCCATAACTCAAATCCTCCTTACCAAACCCAAAACAATTTTACATTGGGCAACACGACTCCTTGGAAGACTACAAATCATGTGAACATTTAACTATTTGACCAAAAACACTTCTCCAAAAATACATTTATATACCTAAAAATTATTATTTAGATTTAGTTTCTTAACAATTCAAATATTCAAAGTGATAATTATATATCTGAATATATTTGTAAATTTAAATCAAAATAGCCAAAAGATTATGAAAATGTGACATCATTATTTATATCTGTCAAAATCTAGCCAATTTTAAATTAAAAAAATTTGATTTAATATTTTTTTCTAGAATATTTCAAGTATTTTCTGGTAATTTGGATATCTTTGTAGAGTTGGGTATATTTATCTAAAACTAACCAAAATAATTTGTATTCAAAAATATTTTGGTTTTAGTGGAAGGTAGGTGGACTAGTGGTAGTGGCCAGTTTACAAATCCTCATGCACTGGGGTTGGAACCCTCTCCCCTACAAATGGAAGAAAAAAAAAGATTTTAGCAAGTGGATTATAACTATGAATATAATTTTATTGATCTAATTGTTGACAAAAAAGATATATATTTTGGTTGTTGGTTGCTGTCCATTTCAATAGTCAACGCAATTTGATCTAACCAAAAACTAAACTGAACTCAAACCCAAAATTTTATTTTTAAAAGAATATGAAGGGGGCGAATCTTTGAACCAGAATGGGACTTAATTAAATGTTGATATATGATAACCTGAAACCCAAAAACATGAAATCTGAAAAATTGATTCGACTCTAACGTGAATATTAAAATTCCCAGTCTCTTATTAATTAGAACTCGTGATTTACTATACCTAATTGCACCACAATGGCCTCACAAAAGGAAAGTGCATTTTGATCATCTACCTCTACAGTTTTTTCGACTAATTATTAACTATATAATATTATGAAGTTCTATGTGATATTATTTAGGGAAAATGACAAAAATGACTCAAAATTTCATTTTGAATGCAAAAATGGTAGTGAATTTATAGTTTTACCCTTAATGACCAAATAAAAAACCTGAAAACGAAATTACTTTTATACCCATCAGAGATATTACAGACTTCACATAATATCATGAACAAAACAAAAATTCATACAACCATAACTATTAGTACAAGTCTATTTGTGACATAGTAGACACAATTCATAAAACCATAACTATCAAGGAAGAATTCATACAAGTCTATTTGTGATATAGTAAACTTCACTTGAAGTCTACTTTGAATGAACTAACTACCTATATCACTTTTAAAATTTATAGAGGCTTAACTATAATATATAATTATGTTAAACTTGTACAAAACATAATATAAACAATATTAGTACAATAAATTGGTAAAAGTATCGTTAATAATCAAAATAAATCAATTTTAAGATATAAAGAAAGAGGAGACTTCATGTGAAGTCTGCAAATTGTATTTGGAGACTTCACGTGAAGTTTCGAGAGCTAAAAAAGACTTTGAATGAGCTAACTACCTATATCACTTTTAAAATTTACATAGGCTTAACTATAATATATAATTATGTTAAACTTGTACAAAACATAATATAAACAATATTAGTACAAAAGCATGGGTAAAAGTATCGTTAATTATCAAAATAAATCAATTTTAAGATATAAAGAAAGAGGAGACTTCACGTGAAGTCTCCAGAGCTAAAAAGGAGACTTCAGGTGAAGTCTCCTTTTTAAAAGGTCATATTAGCAATTACCCAGAAGAAATATTTTGATTTGGAGACTTCACGTGAAGTCTCCTTAATGACGTTTCAAAATAGTAGTTTTCTCAAAATGTAGAAGACTTCACGTGAAGTCTCCTATATATGACAAAGGTTACTTTTGTAATTGACTAAGTTTGACTTTAGTAAATGAAGTCTCCAAGTGAAGTCTCCGACAAAGTAGACTTCAGGTGAAGTTTTCAACAAAAATATAGGAGACTTCTCCGGAAGTCTCCCGTAAATTATTAATTTTTTTATTAGTTGTGTAGAATGCATACGTGGGATCCATTTTATTATTGAAAAACGGAGACTTCACGTGAAGTCTTTGATGTTTGAGGAGACTTCACGTAAAGTTTGTTGTTTCACATAAATTTCCAGATTTTTTGGGTCAAATCATCTTAAAGTTGGTCAACTTCAAAAACAACCCTTCTAAGATACAGAGATGTCACGTGAAGTCTCCATAATATACGGAGACTAATGGAACAAGTATTGCTACAACATTTGTTAATATGTTTTCATTGGACTTTATTGGGCTGTTTTGTAATTAGTTGTTTAATGACTATGACTCTAGATCATTAGAGAGTTTCAAATGTTGCTTGTATATATTGGCTTTGCCACTTATCAATAACATAGGACGAATAGTTTTCAATCTCTGTACAACTCTTTATGGTATCGGAGCCTGAAACAAAACCAAATTCAAATTTCCTTTGATTTGATTGATGACTAACAACGAAGGAAACCCGAACCTGAATGCGGTGAATGAAGTGGTGCGAAGAACCATCTCACCATACGACCTGACTTCAGCAGATAACCCGGGAGCTGTGATCTCTCGTCCTCTGTTGAAGAGAAAAATTACGATGAATGGGCATGTGGAATGCGTACAACATTGATGTCACAAAAAAATTTGGCTTCCTTGATGGAACCATAGCGAAACCAAACGAAGCCTCTCCTGATCTTGAGGATTGGTGGACGATTCAAGCCCTGTTGGTGTCTTGGATACGAATGATGATTGAACCTGGACTATGATCAACGATCTCACATCGAGATGTTGCAAAAGATCTTTGGGATCATTTGAAGAACATATTTTCTGTGATTAATGGCGCAAAGATACAGCAAATCAAACAAGAGTTAGCTTGCTGTAAAGAGAAAGGAATGAGCATGGAAGCATACTATGCTAAGGTTGTGAAAATTCGGGATAGTCTCTCAGCAAGTCGTCCCTTGAGATTGTGTGATGTAGGTCAAGTTTTACCCTAAATAATCTACTGCAAGTGCATTGCAAGAAATAGTAGTACTTAAGGATCGTTTCCACGAAGAACCAAGTTTGCACTTGTGACTACCTATTCTATTTCAAGCTATACCAATTCGAAATTAGTGGTGGAAATCTAACAACTTAAACGGGTCGCAATCCATAATAAAAACATCAAGCATCGGGTATTCATCAGGAAACATGAATCAAATCAGGGATATTATTCAGGGAATTACAGCTTTATTCTCGACTTGAACATAAAAATTTGATAAGCCCACTGTCGTGGCACTTATCACTCAATCTAGCAACCTAGAAAATCCTAACTTCCGTTGGTTCTAGCAAAGCAAATTGGCATTACTGTATGGGTTCAATTATCCACAATTCATTCTAACTATCAACTGTCATTGGTTACAATCAATTGCTCACTTAAACTAGTTCTGGTTCTTAACAAACTTTTGGAAGGCTAACAACCCAGATTCATAAACTAGTTTATCAGGCTAATTTAAGCATTAAGCAAGAGTTTAGATGGAGAACTTCTAAAAATCAATCCTATTTGATCCCCAATCATTGATTCTTAAATCCCTAGAATCCCTAAACCTGACAAGAGAATTACTCAGACATAATTGAAATAGAAACAGAAATCATGATGGAAGAAAACATGAAATTGCAATAGATTTAATAAAAAGAGTTCAGAAATTCTTCTCAAAGTGTGGAGGAATTCTTCTCCCTCCTTACAAAAGCTAAAACTGCTGTAAAACAAACTCTCTCAGGTCTGCTATCTTCTAAACGAAATAGGAAAAAAAGTATTTATATGGTCTATAACTCACAGGTACAAAATAGGGCCTTGATCGATCGATCACCAGTGACTGGTAAATCTCCCACATAGCTTGGTCGATCGTGAAGTAGAGTGGTGCTTCAGGTGTAGGTGTGATCGATCGATCATGAGGTGTGAGGTCGATCAACAGGTCGAGCGTAGCTTTAGCTGAAGAGGGTGATCGATCGAGCAAGGTGTTGATCGATCGATCATTAGTCTTTTGCTGAAAATCCAGAAAATACTCCAAATTCTTCCAAACGAAGCTCCACGGGTATAATCCAAATTCTTCTCATTTTCCACCTGAAAAGACTCTAAAATGCAGATAAAGACTCTGAAAACAAATGAATAAATGAGCTTAAAACCGATAAAAATTGAGGTATATCACTGTGCATATGTGGAAATTGAACATGTGATGTTGGAGCTCTACAAGAAAAGGATCGTGAGGAGGACAAAGTTCATCAATTTCTTTTTGGTCTTGATGATCAATTTTGAAGCATACGGTCTAATAATGTATCCAATGTACCGATGCAATCGCTTGAAGAGGTTTATGACCTTGTCCGACAAGAGGAAGATATGCGAGTTACTCCTGAAGAAAAAAGATAAAATATGGCTTTCGCAGTACAAACCAAATCACGTAGTCGTGGGGATGAGAGAGACACAAGTGTTGTTTGCAAACACTGTAAGTGGACAAGACATGCTTCGGATAGCTGTTATGCAGTGATAGGTTACCTGGAGTGGTTAGAAGAAAGACTTAGGACTCGATCTGTTGCAAACCATGGATGTGGTGCTAGCTCGAGTAGGGGACAAGGTTGTGGTCAAATGGTGTATGTGAATCACATCTCAGTTCCTCAAGTCGATAATTGATATACCTCACTTTTATCGGTTTTGAGCTTGTTAATTCAGTTATTTTCAGAGTCTTTGTCTGTATTTCAGAATCTTTTTAGGTCAAAAACACGAAGAATTGGAATCATGCTCATTGGATTGCATTGGAAAGGTTTGGAGCAATTTCAGGAGTTTTCAGCAAGAGAGATCGATCGATCAGTCCTTTGATTGATCGATCAATGCACTCATTTATAGAAGCGCTTGACCCGTTGATCGACTTCACACTCAATGCTCGATCGATCAACCACCTGAAGATTCAAGCACTCGACCTGATGATCGACTTGGCAACTTGGGAGATCGACCACATACCAGTGATCGATTGATCAACTCATTAAAAGATCGATCAATGACGTCGCGAGAAGAAACTTCCATGTCTGAGTAATCTACTTGTCAGGTTTAGGGATTCTAGGGATTTAGAATTCTACTGTTAGGGAACAAATAAGGATTGATAAATAGATAATTCTCCATCTAAATTCTTGTTTAATGCTTAGGTTAGCCTGATCAACTAATCTATGATTTTAGGTTGTCAGCATTCCAAAAGCTTGCTGAGAATCATGCCTAGTTTAGATGAGTAGTTGTTCTTAACCAACGATAGTTGATTTTTAAGGGCAATTGTGGACAATTGAACCTAATTGAATAAAGCCTATTTGCTACGTGGAACCAACGATAGTTAGGATCTCTAGGTTAGTAGATAGAGTAATATGTGCAACGACAGTTGGCCTATTAGAATTTATGTTCAAGTCGAGAATAAGAACTGAAAAGTACCCTGAATAGTTTCCCTGATCAGAATTCTATTTCCTGAATGAATACCCGATGTCTGGTGCTTTTTAATTATATTTCTCATTAGTTGAGTTGTTAGTTTAAATTCTCAGTTTTGAATTGATATAGTTTGAAAAAGAATAAAAGAATCGAAAGTGTGATATTGGTTCCTTGTGGAATTCGACCCTTAAATACTACTAGGATTTGCTGTGCACTTGCAGCAGAATATAGGGTTAAAACCAGAGCGATCAATAATCAGGAAGTTACTAATCTTGTTGTCACCGATAATGATCACAACAGAATAAATGGGGTCAGTGACCAACAGTGGAAGATGATCAAAGATATTCTCAATGTGGGAAACACCACGGAAAGGATATCTGGTAAGTCTTATTCTCCTCCTTGGATTATGGATACTGGTTGTTCTCACAACATGACAGGTCGATTGGAGGTTTTAAAAAACGTTCGAAAAATGGATCCGGTATTGGTAACATTGGCAGATGGTAGACAACAAGTGTCACAAATAGAGCGAACGGTTCATTTAAGTAATGGACTTATTCTGAAATCGGTTTACTTTGTTAAGGAGCTTAATTTTGACTTGCTTTCATTGACACAAATGACGGATGAAACTTAATGTGTTATGCAGTTGGCTAAAGAGTTTATTGTAGTTCAGGACCCCAGTACGAGGATGGTGATTGGAATTGGTAAACGGGCTGGGGGAACCTATCACTTTTTCAGAATGGAAGAGGCTCAAGTTGTGACCACGATGGAGAATAAAACGGTTGACTTGTAGCATAGAAAGATGGGACATCCATCTGTGAGAATTGTGGGGCTGTTGTCATGTGTTTCAAGTTCTGTTTCTACTGAAAATTAAATAAGGATTTTGATGTATGTATTCGGGCAAAGCAAACAAGAAACCCTTTCCTTTGAGTTCAAATAAAACGACAAAGATTTTTGAACTTGTTCATGTTGATATTTGGGGTCCATATCGAACACCATCTCATTGTGGTTGTAGATATTTTTTGATTGTCATCGATGATTACTCAAGAGGAGTTTGGATATATCTTCTGAAAGATAAAAGTGAAACCACGAAATGATTGAAGGAATTTTTTGCTCTCACCGAAAGACAATGCCAATCACTAGTTCAAGCCATACGTAGTGACAATGGGTCTGAATTCTTATCCTTGAGTTCATTCTATAAAGAACATGGAGTTATGCATGAGACATCTTGTGTAGGTACACCTCAACAAAATGCAAGAGTCGAACAAAAACATAGGCACATCTTGAACGTTGTTAGAGCATTAAGGTTTCAAGCTAATCTTCCAATAGAATTTTGGGGTGAGTGTATCTTGACTGCTGGGTATCTTATAAATCGAACTCCCAGCTTGGTGTTACAAGGTGCAACGCCATTTGAACGTTTGTTTAACAAGCAACCTGCATACGATCATATAAAAGTTTTTGGGAGCTTGTGCTATTCACATAATCAATTGAAAGGAAGTGATAAATTTGCATCCAGGAGTCGAAAATGTGTGTCTATGAGTTATCCACATGGCAAGAAAGGTTGGCGTCTATATGACTTAGAAAGGGAGGAATTCTTTGTGTCGCGAGATGTGGTATTTTCAGAAACAAAATATCCATTTTAAAACACTAGTACAATGCCGTTCGAAGAGGATGGTGAAGATGGTAATGTACTTTGGGCTCCAATATCTGAGGGCATAGCAGAACCAGAAGCTGCTCGTGTTGTACCTACAGCAACAAGCTCATCAACGATGCATACACCTAAACTAGAAGCTTGATCTCCGACCATAAAGGCTGCAGTTTTGCCACATGCACCTCACAGTGTTTCTCCACCTGCAACAGCAAATAATTTCGAACAAGATGCAGCTGAAACTGTAGAGTCTCCACCAACTATTCCTGAACAGCAGTTGGGTCGAGGACTACAAAAGAAAAAACTCATGTCACTCTCAAAAATTATGTTGTTAACAACATTGAAAGCAAGTCAGCTGAAGGGAAATAAATTTTGTATCTATTGTCTGGAACTGACAGCAGTCGTTGATTCTCAAAAGAGCATATTGCTTATGTCACAGCGGTTATATCTACTACTAAACCAAAATCTTTCAAAGAAGCCATGAAAGACGACAAGTGAAAACTCGCTGGTGGGTTCAGAGTATGATGCGTTGGAAGAAAATCATACTTGGACTATAGAAGATTTACCACCAGGAAAGAAAGCTATAGGGAGCCAATGGGTTTTTAAGATCAAATTTAAATCTGATGGTACTGTAGAAAGACATAAAGTGAGATTGGTTGCAATATGAAACAAGCAAATAGAGGGTGAAGACTATGGGGAGACGTTTTCACCAGTGGCACAAATGGGTACAGTCTGACTTTTTCTTGATGTTGCAGCAAAACGAGGATGGGAAATTCACCAAATGGATGTGCACAACGCATTTCTCCATGGTGACTTAGATGAAGAGGTATATATGCGTATGCCTCCAGGTTTTGAGCTCACAGATAAAAACCAAATTTGCAGGTTACGCAAATGTTTGTATGGTCTGAAACAAGCTCCGAGGTGTTGGTTTGCGAAGTTGTCTTCCACTCTCAAAGACTATGGCTTTGTACAGTCTTTAGCTGACTATTCATTGTTCACACTATATCAAAGACAAACTTGGATTCAGATATTGGTGTATGTTGATGATTTGATAGTTACTGGAACTTGTTCTCAGGCGACACAAAAACCTAAAGATTACTTGGCTGCAGGCTTTCACATGAAAGATTTGGGACCACATAAGTACTTTTTGGGAATTGAAGTCGCAAGGAATGAAATATGTATATATCTTTTTTGAAGGAAATATGCATTGGACATTATCTCTGAAACATGATTGTTAGGAGCTAAACCTGCATCTTTTTCGCTGGAACAAAACAATAATCTGGCATTATCGAAGTCACCTTTGTTGTTAGACCCATCTCCATATCAACAACTGCTAAGAAGACTCATATACCTGAGTGTAACTTGACCTGATTTTGCCTATGTGATTCATGTCCTTGCTCAATTCATGCAATCACCGCGTCAAGATCACTAGCAAGTAGCTCTTAAAGTTGTTCGACAGGACAAGGGATTCTTCTACGAGCTGCTGGTACTTTGCAAATCACTGGTTGGTGTGATGCAGATTGGGCCACATGTCCTATTACACGAAAGTCCATAACCGGATACTTTGTTCAGTTTGGTGGTTCTCCTGTTTCCTGGAAAACACGAAAACAGAAAACTGTTAGTCTGAATATCGAGCCATTGCTATGTTGGTTCAGGAGTTGATTTAGATAAAACGAATGTTATACACGCTTGTAGTAACCAATGCAAGTTTGTTGTGATAGTAAATTTGTGATTTATATTGCAACTAACCCTATATTTCATGAGCGCACTAAGCACATCGAGCTTGATTGTCACTTCGTTCGGAATGAGGTACTATCGCATAACATTTCGTTCTAGCATGTTTCATGTCACACGCAGCTCGCAGACATTTTGACCAAACCGATAGGACGAGATGGATTCAATGCTTTCAAAAGCAAGTCAGGCATACACAATTTGTATGCTCCAACTTAAGGGGGGGTAATGGAGCAAGTATTGCTACAGCATTTGTTAATATGTTTTCATTGGGCTTTATTGGGCTGTTTTGTAATTAGTTGTTTAATGACTATGACTCTAGGTCATTAGAGAGTATCAAATGTTGCTTGAAGTCTTCACGTGAAGTCTCCTCTCTGTAACTTTTTTGAAAATATGCAAAAAATTACTAGATTTCAGTTAGAGATTATATATACCTTATTCAGATGCCCACAATGTCGAAATCCACCATTAATCGTTAGTTTAAGTTGTTAAATGCACCAAAAAATTAAAGTGTCAAGATTTTTGAAATGTTAAAATGAAAATTTGAGAGATCTATGGATATAAATGAAGAGAGAATGAGAGATAATGTGGTTGAAGATTGTTTACAAGCAATTAAACCTCGAAAATAGGTAGATCTGTAAGCATTTAGAGGTTTGATTTGGTTGGTAATGATTGTTGGTAGCATTGAAGAAGATGACATTTTAGTAAATATTTGAGGTTAGATATGTATTTGGTAATTTTAGGTTGGGATGAAATTTTTAAAAAAAAACATAAAAGTAATGGTATTTTCAAAAATATATAAAGAAGTAAGGGTATTTTTGAAGGAATTTAGGAGATAGAAATTTGTGTGTTATTTTTGTCATTGACTTAAGTCAACGGATTATTTTTGAAAGTAATCCTATTATTTACGTGTAGAACAATGTCAATTCAATTATTGATAAAAACGGCTCCACAAAATATCAAATATGCACTTAACTACCGCAAGCTAATACATGTATATATATATATATATATATATAGACACAAAGCAAAAGTATTATATTAAAATTTGGAACGAGGATTCGACTCCTCACCACTCTAGTTGATAGATTATAAATAGATTTTAGAAATAAATTTTAGGCTATAAATTGGATCTTATTGATCTAAAAAAATTGATCAATAATTTACTTTTCGTTGAATTATTTGCGTAATTGTCCTTTAATCGTTGCTAAAGCTCACAAAAGAAATGTAATAACCATGAATCCACCCAAACGTTTTTAATCAGTTTTGGACCACAAGTCATATAAATTGCTGAAGAATTAGTTAAATATCGGTAACCCTTATATCTAACGTACATTAAAAGAAAAAGACATAAAAACCGTGACTGAGAAGAAGTTGATTCTTTTCACAATACCCATCATATTTTGATTGCTACCATTCATAAATTAAGTTCTGAATATAAATACAATGTTTATGAAGTAAATGAAAAGTATTTTACAAGAACACGTTTCTAAGTCATTAAAAACTCACAAATGGAAACAAACATCCAAAAGTTGTGGAAAGAAGATAACGAAATTCTAGGCTTGTGAAGGGGACTCGTGATCTATCGGACTTAGGCCAACTTTTTCCACAATTTGCTCTTTGTCTTTGCAAAAATTTCGTGTCCTTTTGTTTATATCCTTCGTGTGTTTAGACTTTTTTTGACAATATATAATTTTCACATATCATCAAAAAAAAATCTATATTTCGTGTCCCAGCTAAAATATTTTTAACGAGGATCAATATTAATATACTTAGACGATTTCCTAAATACAGATCTACATTCCACTCTAAACTCTATATTTAGATAAAAAAAATATCTTTAATGATGCTCTAATTCCTTGTTTTAGAACTATAGATCTCTATTTTTTATTCCAGAGCTCTATTTCTTTCTCTATTTTTTAGAGTAAGATTTTTTTTATAAAATTGTCATTTATTTACAATGTATTATTATTTCATACCTAAATAAAATTATATGATCAAAATATACATATTACAAAAACTAACTAAATTATTAAAATTTATGAAATTTGTAAAAAACATTATTAATTAAAATTATTATATAGTTAAAGTAGTACTAAAATTAAAATCAAATTATGCTAAACTAGTACTTAAAATATTTGAAATATCAAAAGCCACTGATCTAATAATTTGGTAAATCGCTTCCATTTCCATTAGTATCATTGAAGTATTGCACCAAAGGAGTAGATGCCGGAGGAGATTGTTGATCAGCTCTTTTTCTGAAAATTCTTGCCTGTTCTGCTTAAATATATGCACGAATATTTGGATTTTCTATGGAATTTAAGTTTTGAAATAAAATTTTGTATTCTTCCTTAAATTTTTTAAATGCGAAATTCTTATTTTGAAGTTCAAGATGTTGTTCTTTTGTGAATTTGTCTTCTTTAACAGCTCCAAAAGTTGATTCTTTTCAAGATGTTGTTCTTTTTGTGAATTTGTCTTCTTTATTCCCATCGTCCAAAGCCTCGATAACATCGGATATTTGTTCACTAATTTTTCTTTTAAGTTTCAATTTCTTTATCACATTTGGTTGTTGAGATGGATATCCACCAAAAATGTCATTTTCTCATCTAAATTTGGAGAAAACGAAGATAAACATGGTGACGTTTATGTATTGAAATCAAGGGTGAGATTTTCCACTCTACATTTTTGATGGGAATGACACCATCTTTAAACTTTTCAAAGTTTTTAATAATGTTTCATACATGATCAAACTTCCAACAAGATTTTAATTTTAATTATTTCATTACCATTTGTTTTACTTGATTGAACTGAAAAATTTTTTAAAAAAAATTAAATGAATTAATATTTAAATAAAATTGATTAAATTTTATATAGAGAAAATTATCTACACTATCCCATTTTGAGACTTATTTTTGGGAAATACCCTATCACTATTCAACCTCATCTACAATCCCCTAAAGCATTTTTCTCTCTCCTGGATCTTGACCACTTTACCCCTGCCCGTTCTTTGTTTTCGAGGTCATCTCACCTTTTCATTATCATTGTGAAGAGGAGCAAAAGTGATGTGTCGTTGTATGAAACAAGTCATTCTAATAAAAGACATGGACAAAATATTAGAAACAAGTATTTCCCACCTTTTGCTCCTCTTCTATTTGTATGTGTTTCAGAATCTAACACTCTTTGCATCGTCAAATATGTGTCTTTCAAGACATCGACCAAATATTCAGACGAGAGGAATGCCGCTATCAATTATTTTATGGATATACATATAGCAATGGACATAGACATGTACAATTTAAAGGATCTTGCGTATTGACATGGACATATGTTTCTTGCGTACATGATTTATGTATTCATTATAATTACAAGGGTCTACATGGACAAGGACAAGTATGATTTGAAAGCAATGGACATGGACATGTATCTTATATGTCCATGCAGATCCTTGTACTTACAATGAATATTGTAAATCATGCTTGTAAAGAAAACACATTTCCATGGCATTGGTCATTTGGACATATATTTCCTTGGTATATTACTACATGGACATAGACATATATCACATATTTTCGTCAAATATGTGTCTTTCAAGACATGGACCAAATATTCAATGAGAGAAATGATGCTGTTAATATTTTATGGACATATGTATAGGAATGGATATAGACATGTACAATTTAAAGGATCTTGTGTATTGACATGGACATATGTTTCTTGCATACATGATTTACATATTCATTATAGTTACAAGGGTCTACTCGACAAGGACATGTATGATTTGAAAGCAATGGACATGGACATGTATGCTATATGTCCATGCTTAACAATGTCCATGTAGATCCTTGTAATTACAATGAATATTGTAAATCATGCTAGTAAGGAAAACACATGTCCATGTCATTGGTCGTTTGGACATATATTACCTTGGTATATTACTGCATGGACATAGTCATATATCACATATGTCCATTTTCAATGTCATTTTCGTATAGACACCCTTATTGTCATGACATTTATCCATATCGACATGGACATATTGTTGATATGTAATAGGATATGGACATGACATGGACTAATTTGTTAATGACCCATGGACATGGACAATACCAGTAACAATATTATGTAAGTACACAATATAATGACATTTTTATATTACACGACATGGATACTAACAATGTCATATAAGCAGACATGGACCTATCTAATGAGTGGAAACACTTTCTCATCTTATTCCTGACCGTAAAACTTGTGTCTGACCAAGCCAAAGCCTTTACTTTTACACGATGTCATTCTCAACAAAGTCAAGGTTATTATTATCTTTTGACTCATTAAAAAAAGGACACGTGGGAGAAGCTAGAACGTGAGGGCATTTCACATAATTTACTAAACCTTTAGGGCATTTTGGATGAAATTCCCTAATATATATATATATATATACATATATGAGTAATAAAAATATATATAACTCACAATATCATCACTTGAAGCACCACTTGGACATGTGTTCTGACTTTGTCTGATACATGCATATAATTTTCTTGTTGCTCTCTTTATAGTTTGTAAATGACATTGAAGTGATTTTTTGGAATGTTCACTCCAAGTTGTAAGTTTCAATTCTCGAACGCCTCTAACAAACGATTCTAAAATTGATCGGATGTTTGATAAACACCAGTGATTGGGTCTTGAGAAATTTCCATATAAACTTGACATAAAAATTATCCTTTAGAATATCCAGAAGAATAAAAGCCATTCATTCTAATTAAGAAGATAAAACTAAACCTTATATCTCAAAGCCTTAATCGCATAACTCCAAAGATTCTTATTTATAGAATTAAGCTACTCCTTAATCTATTACGATTATAAACTAGTCAAATCATAACTTACCTATATGAGTATATCTCTAAAAGTTATTCCTTATAGAGAAAAATTGTTGCTTAAGTTAAGGAATTATCTCAAATTGATTACAAGTATGATTTTTTCTCATCTCTATAAATACAACTCTATGTATTTCTATGCAAGGCATTAAAAATCACTCTAAATTTTTTGTTTCAAAATGAATTTTAAATATGATATTCAAACACGTTTTCCCGATTAACTATCCTCTTCTAATGATGATGCAAATTTGGTAATCATCAATAATTTATCTCAATCAAGAAGAACATGCGATACGTCTTTCTATCACTAATAACAATACGACTATCCTATAAATTCTCAATCAACAAAGAAACAATTTAATCTGTGATGGCTCTGTTAAAGAACATTCTTTAATCCACTTTGCTAAAAAAAATGTGCATAATAGATTGTTCAACGATTACTTCTCAGAGGTGCCGGTTTATGATAATGCTATTTTCGTATAAGGTATTGTATGTCTCGTTCTCTTTTTCTCTGTATTAATTATGCAGTTGAACGTCATTGCAACTACTTCACACGAAGAAGAGATACAACTAGTAGAATTGAATTATCATCCCTTAAAAACTAACAGCCATGTTTCGGATGTTAGCGTATGGTTTACCAGCAGATTCCACATACAAGTATGTAAAGATAGGTGAATCAACGACAATCGAAAGCATGAAAAAACTTTATTGAGCCATTTGTGGATATATTTTTGGAGCAATACTTATGATCACCAATAGCTAATGACATTCCCCGACTTTTATACAATGGCAAAAAGCAAGTTTTTTTGGGGATAATAGGTAGCTTGGATTGCATGCACTAGAAATGGAAAAAATTTCTTACCATTTGGGCTGGATAATACGCAGGCCGTAGTGGATCACCAAACTATAATTCTTGAAGGTTTGGCGGATTCTGATCATTAGATATGGCATGCATAATTTGGAATGCTAGGCTCTAATAATGACATCAATGTGTTGGAATCTTCTCATCTTTTCTCCAATCTTGCTCACGGTATTGCTCTGTTTGCTCATTATGTCATAAAAAGAAAATAACATAATATGAGCTATTATTTGGCTGATGGTATATATTCAAAATGGTAAACAGTAGTGCAAAAAATTCACGAGTCAAGGGATCCAAAAGAAAAAATATTTTGCTACGCAACATGAATCTTGCATGAAAGATGTAGAACGTGCTTTTGGAGTTCTCCAATCGCATTTTGCAATTGTGGAAGGACCAGCTCGTTTTTGGGAAAACATTGTTTTGGACCCCTTGACTCGTGAATTTTGAATAACATGATTATTGAAGATGAATGTGATCTTGATGCACCAATAGAAGTTGAAAAAGAAGCTCCACCTTTAGAAGTCAAAACAACTAGAAAATGAAAAAATACTCGATTTTAAGAGTTTCTCGCTCGATATAGACAGATAAAAGACAAAAAAGTCATTTTTCACTTTGAAACGCATTAGTTGATCATTTGCGGAAGAATTTCATTAATAATGATGTTTAATAAAAATGAACTTTGTCATTTGTGTGATGTAATGAAATTTTATTTTAAATTATTATGATTCTACTAATCTTAGTATTAGTTATTTAGTATAAATGGGTAAAATATGTTGATTTGAAAAATAAAGGAACATCTAAGAAATTAATAATGAATGATAAATAAATTAATAAAAAATAAAAAATATCAGATACCTCACCTTAAGCATATATGTAGATATAAATTATTGGTTGATTTTATCTTATAGTTAATAACTCATCCAAAATGAAAATATCTCCATCATTAATATATAAGACTAGGGTTATACTCGTACTATAATGCGAGATTTGAATTTTGTTTTTGATTAAAAAAAACTAAAAATATTTAAAAATTTAGTCAAAAATATTTTTTGTACTTGATTGATTTTTTTTTTTGTCAACATTGGATCGACAAGGCCCGATCCATAGCCTAAAATCCACCTCTAAAATCTCTTTTTTAAGCTACCATAATGTAGCGGGTAGGAATCGAACCCTGACGCCAAGTCATTAGCTGGATCATCCTAACCACCAGACTAAGAGCAACTCGGCTTGTACTTGTTTGATTATGTATTTAAAATAGGAATATGAATATAGTATAGGGAACAAATATAGAAAGTTGTTTATTTTGTTCTTTTATGTATTTGACTAAACAGTAAACCTCTATAAATCAATAATGTTGAGACTATACTAAAACTATAATTTACTATTAATTTATATAGGTTATTAATTTACCGATATAGTAATTGAACCAAAACCTCAATTTGGGACTAGAAAATTGTATTATTTTATAGAGATTATCAATGAATATTAATTTATAGAATATTAATTTAAAGAGGTTATACAGTATTTTCTTTCTTTATGCTAGAAAATTGTTGATATTTAAATTCAATGATCATGATTTAAAACTTACATTTCTGATCTAAACCATAAGCAAATTTTAGCTTATCTTTTTTTAAAACATTATATCCTCTCAACATTTATTGTAAATATAAAAAGAAAGTTTATCTTTTGGCATAGAACCTGAAATCCAAACCAAAATTGACCCGAATTAGAGGAACTGAATAAAAATCAAACTCAACAAAATACCCAAATGGATCCTAAATATATGTACATGAAAACTGAACACAAACCCCGAACCTAGGGGTGTCAAACGGGCCGGCTCGCGTCCGTATGGATTGTCCACGGCGTACAATTTATTTTCGTGCCACTGTAGCGGGCTGGCCCGCTAGGACACGGTTCATAAAATAATGTCCAGGTCCACCCAACTAAATATGGTGGATAAGCGGACCGGCCTGCGGGATTCATTTTAAATATTTTAATTTTGAATTCATTTGTTTTAAAACTATATATAATAATGATTTTAAAACTCAAATAACTAAAAATAAAAAATTTAAACACTTCATAGAAAAAAATACACATGTACTTTTAAGATAATAATCTAATACATATTAACATAAAATATATATGAAAACTTTGCTTTTTTTCAATTGATAAAAACAATTAAATTTCTTACAAAATTAAAAGAAATAGTAAAAACTTTAGAAAAATCTTTTAGGATAACATTTTCCATAAAATTACTAAATTAGATTACAAAAAAAAATGCTATTGACAAATTTCAAATAATATTTTTATCATGTTTAACAATATACAAAATCTTGATTTCCTATTTCGACAAAAAAACTCTTGATTTTATTTTTTTAGGAATTTTTTAAAAAATGTTTTGATAGATTTTAAAATAAAGTTTTGAGACCTTTAAAAATCAAAAACCATGTAGTAACTATATAAAACTAAGATTTTAACAAACTATGTATTTTTTTTAGATAATACATTGTCCGCGGTTTGATCTACAAATCCGCGGACAAAACCTACTAGACCCATAATTCGCAACAAGTTTGACCGCGAGACCCGCTTTTTAAACAGCCTAAAAAATACATCGAGACCCGCCCCACCACAAACAGGGTTGGTCCAAACCCACGAGCATGTGGCCTGCTTCACACATCTTCCGAACAATTACCAAATCAAGAACCAAATAAGTATGCGGTATATTTTTATTAAAAATTTTGATTATTAGAATTTCTATTAAATCTTTATATTAATTTTGAATTTTTATATAAAAATTTCCGGACCTGAATTCGATCTAAACCGAACAACAACCGATCAAAAAAATAAATAAATAAACCGAATAAGTCTTAATCAAAAGAAGCAAAATCTCGAATTTGAGGAACCAAAATCGACAAAATACAAGAATGGATCCTCAATTTATGTACTCATAAAACCAGATCAAATCCAAATCGTAATAGAATTTTTTATACCAGATCTATTTTTATTAAATGTTAGTTTTGTAATGTTTTACTACTAAATCTTTATTTATTTTTTAGTTTTTTACAAAAAATTATAATCAAACATTCATTAAGCTTATTTTTAAGGGTACTAATTAATCATTTAATTTTATTATATAATTTATAACACGTCCAAACTGAATGTGTCCCCAAATATATAAGATGAGAGATTCTTAATTAACAGAAAGTCTACATTATACATGTTCGAACCGGATTTAGCACAAGGGTTCTAAATCCTAATCTGATTTTAGAGAGGGAAGAGATGGGCAAGGATTTTTGAGTAAGTATGAAGAAGAAGAAGTAGTAGATTACCAAAAGTAAGTGTTGCCGAGTTCAGTTGTATTGCTTAATGTATGATGACCAAAAGCCGATCCCCTCTTTGAAGGATCTGCTCCTCTATTTATAGATCACAGAGGCGGCTACAAAGTAGATTGAAAATAGGAAAGATTACAATTTGTTTAGAGTTGAGGTTCAAGAAAATCTTAGCTAGATTTTCGTAACCTTTCCATATCAAAATAGAAAAATTTCCATTCCTTTACTTGATGATTGTCGCCCGACTTCTTACATGCTTTACACTCTTTCAAGAAGGGATTCTTCCGAGTTGGCGGAGGATTGGCAAGTTGATACTTCAAGAGTCTTGTCGAGTCCAAGACTTAGAGATTTTTGTTCATTGTTTCCCGTTGACTGAAGTACGATCTCGGATCCACCTCCAACAATTGTCCCCCCAGACTCGAAAAATTATAGAAGAATTTCTGAGTCAGGAAGTTTACCTGCTTCTAGAATCTTCAGTCCACATATCATTTCGCAATTGGCTTACTGCAGCGGTGTTCTAGGTTTTCGCAAGTCATCTTCTCAAGTTGATTCGATTTCCTATAAATACTGATCCAAACTTCTTTACTTTTTACCTTCATCCGAGACTAACGAGGTAACTTCTCTCTCTCTTTTCTCTCTCTACTTATATTCCGAGTTGCTTTTTTCTTACTTTATAAGTAGATAATCGAGATGAAACAAAATAGATCTGAGTCTAGCTCTGAAAGTTTCGAGTCTGGGTCTCCCTCGACTTCAGGTAGTAGTAAAACAGAAGACGACATTGAATTAAATCTTTTAGATAACTCTGTCAATGATTTTATCGCCCCTGGGGGAACTAATCGACTTGGTACTTCTCCCCGTATCGTTAATATTACTCTGATTCCTGCTCATTATCTCAAGGAATTATAGGAGTGGTACGATGAGCTCTACGTGGGCTCGTTAATCATTAACTCATGGAGATTAGAAAAGGTTTTATCCTCATCTCCGGCTATGAAGAAAGTTAGCATCCTTGACTATCCATGCGAACGTCGTCATATTTTGTTCCAGAGGTCGAATCAACTTTTCTCTGATTAGTTTGTTCAAGTTGACTACAATGCTAACATACCTTGCTGAATCTGTTCAGTTGATCCTGACAAGTTCAACAGTCGATTGATCCAGCTTCTTGGGAACGGGAGGTTCTGAAATTGCTTTGCCACTGACCGACACCGTGATTATACACAACTTATTTTGTAGTTTCAACTCGGCGATGAAACAAGTTCGAGATATTTTTTGATTTCCCCGAAGCATGTAAACTCCTTAGTTTGTTGGGATTTTTATGCATTGATGATAGCTTGATGGAATAGCTTTCATTGCGTGAATACATGGTGTTCCCAAGATCATGTTGTAAATTGATGGTTTGTTAACCACTAGGAGTTTGATCCACGTTGTTATTCTGGTAACTCGGATCGCTAGTTTGATCATTCCTATCGTATGGATCATGCTTCCATCGAATGCAATCAGTGTTCTATCCACTGGTTTAAGTTGGACGTCTGGTAGTTCCATCCTATACAGCGTCATCTTGAAAATTAAATCAACTGAAAATCCAGTATCGATAAGTACCCGAGATACGTCGCAGTCGGCGACTCTTAGTTTTACGACTAGCAGGTCATTATGCGGAAAGCATACTCCTTCGACATCCTTTGCCGTGAATGTTATTTGTGAGTTTACTACTCCCAGGTTTTGGGCAGTTGGTTCGAAATTGACTGCCGCTACAACTTTGTACTCGTACTTCTTTACTGATCTTATCAGGTCATCACAGAATTCTAATCCTTTCATGATTACACTGACATGAATTCTAAGAGATCCTGACTCGGTAGTCTCCTCTTTTTCCCTTGGTTGTTTAAACTTTTCTTTGGTGTCATTATTCTGGTTTGCTGCTTTGTAAGCTACCTCTCGTAATTCGGCTTATTTTCGCTTTTGAGCTTTGAATTTTGGAGTCTCTTCTTCTGAGACGTCCAACTCTCTCTTGTTGAAATTCTCGGCAAGCAGCTCTTGCAACTATTTGCACTTTGAGGTTGAATGACCCATTCGATTGTGAAACACACAATACTCGTTTTGGTTGTAAGTGTTGTTGAATGGTTTCTTACGAACCGGGCTGCCAGTTTCCCCGACTTGAAAAGTTGTTGCCGAGATTGCTTTTGCTCTGTAGTTATGTTGTCTTGGCTCTTGATATTCCTCTTTAGATTCTTTTGCCCCTTAATCTCGGTGAGCTTTTTGAGTTTTTGCGAGGATCTGCTTTTCCTGTACGTAACTGGTATGTCTTGCAGCTCTGCAAAGGGCATTCGAGATCGTGGTTGGTCGATTGATGAAAAGATCTCTTCGTAAGGCTTTGTTGGTTACTAGTCCGGTTCTTAGAGCCTGAATGGCCATGTCGTCGCTGACCTTAGCCTTTGTCAGGATTTTCCTGAAACGTCTGAAATGTGATTTTAAAGATTCATCGGATCCCTACTTTAGAGAGCGTAACTCTGTAGTGGAAGTGTCTTGGTTGAAAAATAGAGCGTATTGCTTCATGAACAACTCAGCGAGCTGATTGAAGCTCTCAATCGATTATGTGGGCAACTTGGTGAACCACACCAATGCGTCGCCGGTTAAGTTTTCAGCAAAGAGTTGACAGTACACTGCATCTTCTTGGTCAGGATTATAATTCGTCCCATTCATCATGATGTTGAATGCACACATGAACTCCAATGGGTGTTTAGTTCCATCATATGATGGACAATGAGTCTCGGATCTCAGTTTACCAAGACTCTCTTCAATTTCGGTGAGAATAGTGAATTTCGAGCTTCAGCTAAGATTCGCCAAATCTCTTGTGCCGAGCTGGTTGCTTGATGAAATTGTGACCTCATGTTTACCATCATTCTGAAGATGGTTGGTGCATCTAATGTTGCTGGCACTTATTGCGTTGGAGTGTGTTGCATCACAGATTGTCCTAGCCCCGAGATATTGGTGGGTTGCGGACTCAACATATTCTCGAATAGAATTCTTTGCACATCGGCCAATATCTCCTCGCTTGGCTTGTTGGTTTGTGCGATGAGAAGGCCATTCCCATTTATCTGAGACTCTAGTATGTTGATTCTTTCGGTGTTTCTTTGGTATGTTACTTCGTATTGCGCTATCAAGTTGCACACAATGTTCTCGAGCTATGGCGGCCCTTCAGGTGGTCCGGGGAGTAAAATATCTTCTCAAGACTCTTCTCGATTATACTCGGTGTTTGAACAGAGTTCAAAGCTGATCTAAGAGTTTGATCGATTTGCTCTTAGAGGTTAGGATCCCTCATTTCTGGTGAGTTGATGGTTACTTCGTTTTCAACCATCCTTGCTTGCTGGCTTTCACTTCTTTCTTATGCGTAAAGAAGTCCTTCACTATCTTCCCCACAAACGGCCCCAACTGTTCTAACCGGATTTAGCACAAGCACTACAGGAGAACATTAGTTTAGGGACTTTTTTTACGACATTTTTACAATGCAAAATATTAGGGACGTTTTACCAAAATTTTTATGACGAAAACAAGATTCGTTGTAAGAGTGTTGTAAAGTTACAATATCAAATTTCATTGTAAAAACGTAGGTGTTTTACAACGAATTTACAAAGTCTTAGCATGTTTGAACAGATTCGTTGTAAAAACGTCTCTAATTTGCAACATGATTACGAGGAAATAAATTTACAACGATTTAAAGACGAATTTGAAAATTTAGTAAACACGTTTTACACAATACATATAATTGGTTGTTACAAATTTAAGATATGTCGTAAAAACGTCTCAAAATATTTGTTTTCGTTGTAAAAACGTCTTTACTTTGCGAGTCGTTGACAACAAATTCTCTTTACATACGTTGCAAATTACTCGTATTTGTTTTAATGTTGTAAAATCATTGTTAAATTTTTGCCTATATAAGGTGGAGGTCTCTTCTCATAATTCATAACACAAACCAACCAAAAAAAAAAAACGTTTTTGGAAAAAAAAAAAATTTGTTTCTGAAAAAAAAAGCCAAAAAAATTGTCTTCTGGTGGTGATATATTCGAGCTACGGAAGTGGATGTATATGCATAGAGATGCTACCAGAATGGTGACAAAGGAGTATATGAACAGGCTATAAATATTCATGTACCAAGCCAGTCAAACCGAACTCACGCTTGAATCGGGTAAGATGTTATGTCCTTGTCGAAAGTGCAAGAATATGAAATTTCCCCGAACTGAAACTGTATGGAATCGTTTATTAAATAGGGGGTTTACACCACATTATTACACTTAATTTCACCATGGGGAAGGTTATAGTGGTGGTGGGAATGATGAAGCAAGTAGTAGTAATTATAATAATGTTGGAGTTAATCTAGCTGAATCAAGTAATTTGCATGATGTTGGTGATCAGAATGAGGTTCATTGGATTGTAGAGCATGAATATGTGGACTGACTTATTCAAAGAGTATTTGCTAGAATACAATGTGTCTGCTGAATCATATTATGAGATTCAAAAATTGGTGTTTAGTCTTGGTTTGCCTTGTGAGACGATAGATGTTTGCATTGACAATTGTATGATCTATTGGAAAGATGATGATCAGTTACAGGAATATCGATTCTATAAGAAGCCGAGATATAAACCACAAGGGAGTGGGCGGAAGAAGGTACCGTATCACCGGATGTGATACTTACCAATAACAGATAGGTTGAAGAGATTATATCAGTCAGAAAGGACAGCAACTGCGATGAGATGTCATGCAGAGCATTCACAGACGGATGGCAAGATCAATCATCCTTCAAATGCAAAGACGTGGAAATATTTCAATACAGTACATGAAGATTTTGCTAGAAATATTAGGAATGTTTATCTTGCTCTATGCACTGATGATTTTAGTCTATTTGGAATGTCTGGTAGACAATATTCTTTGTGGCAAGTAATCCTTATGCCTTATAACCTTCCTCTGGGGATGTGCATGGAAAAAGAATTTCTATTTAGAAGTATTCTAATTTCTGGTCCTAAGCGTCCAAAGCGGTCACTCGATGTATTTCTGCAACCTCTGATTCATGAATTAAAACAACTGTGGACTCATGGTGTTCGAACATATGATTGCTCATCCCAAACAAATTTTATGATGAAGGCGGTGCTTAAGTGGACAATAAGTGACTTCCCTGCCTATGGAATGTTATCAGGGTGGAGAACGCATGGGAGATTGGCTTGTTCTTATTGTCATGAGAGGATAGATGCATTTCAACTAAAGCATGGGAGGAAGACGTGTTGGTTTGATTGTCATCGCCGGTTTCTGTCATTGAACCATCCATACCCGAAACACAACCTTGTTTAGGAGTAAAGTGAAGGTTTGGGATCCCCCACCACCATATCTATCCGGGGAACAAATTGAAGCAGAAATTGATTATTATGGTGCTCTGGAAACTGTTCCCCGAGGGGGTAACTGGCATGTTCCAAGTAATATGCCAGACTATTATGGACAACATCACAACTGGCACAAAAAGAGTATATTTTGGGAGTTTCCATATTGGAAAGATTTACTGATTTGACACATTTTGGATGTGATGCATATCGAGAAGAACTTTTTTGAGAATATTATCCATACAATACTTAACATAGCAGGGAGGAGTAAAGATAACAAAAAGTCACGATTAGACTTACCAGTTGTTTGTGCTAGAAGTGAGTTGCATATGAAAAATGATGGCAAAATTCTAGTTCCCATATTCAAGTTGTCATTAGAAGCAAAAACAGCGTTATTCAGTTGGGTGTCATCAGAAGTAAAGTTTCCTGATGGATATATCTCAAATCTCTCCAGATGTATTGAGTAAGGGCAAAAGTTTACAGGAATGAAGAGTCATGACTGTCATGTGTTCATCCAGCGGCTATTACCATTTGCTTTCATCGAGTTACTTCAAAAAAGTGTATATGAAGCACTTGCAGGTAATTATTTAACCTAATTAAGTAGTAATTAAGTAATTAATGTATATCGCTTTTATATGTGCTTTATATATTGTAGGGATTGGGGCCTTTTTCGAGATTTATGTGCACGAACACTCATAGAAGAAGGTTTAGAACACCTTTCAGCGAATATTCCGATCTTGTTGTGCAACTTAGAGAAGATATTTCCTCCTTCGTTCTTTGATGTTATGGAACATCTCCCAGTTCACCTTCCTCATGAAGCATTACTGGACCAGTTCATTTTCGATGGATGTACCCATTTGAGCGGTTTATGAAAAATTTGAAAGGCAAAGCAAAGAATCTGGCAAAAGTGGAAGGGTCAATCATTGCTAGTACTTTGACAGAAGAAACCTCTCTAACTTTACATCGTACTACTTTGCACCCACCGTTCACACACGGAAAAGAGCACCTAGGAGATACGATGATGGTGGAGTGGCCCCAACTTATGCAGTAGAAGGAGTTCATGTTATCTTCCGCTCTATTGGTCGGCTCAGTGGAAAATTGAAAGAATTTTGGTGGAGTAGTCCCGAAGACCGGCACGCGGCAAACACTACTTCAGAATTGTACCAAAGTGCTCCCGTTTGAAAGGTATATTATGTAAATTAATTATATATATTTAATTGTGTATACTATTACTTCATTAGCATATATTGATCTATACGTTTAGTCTATTTGTAAGTCAGGTAAAAGAAACTATTGAAGGAATTTCAGACGCTGAAGTACTCAAACGGAAAGATATGCACTTTGCACTCCGATTGAAGGGGCAGGTGAGAATTAATTATTTCATTATGAGATTTCTAATTAAGTTATAAGGAATTATGTTTAATTTAACCATGTGTGCAGGTTGACCATGATGATCCATTTTATCCACCATGGTTTCATGATTTGATTCAAGGTCATCTTGCTAAGATAACAATGGCACCCATGTATTTCACCAGAAAATACACATTTCATACCTTTGAATACGGTAAAAGGGGGGCAATCGCCAATTGGGGAGTATGTGTGAAGGGTGAAACAGATTTCTATGGTATCTTGCAAGAAACTTATGAAGTGGAATTTGTAAGATTAGTTGGGCTGAAATACGTGCTCTTCAAATGTGACTGGTTTGATCCCGTAGTTAACAGAGGGGTTCGGGCCAGCAAATTTGGAGTTGTGGATGTAAACGCGAGGAGATGATACAACAAATTTGAGCCTTTCTGCTTAGCATCACAAGCAGAGCAAGTTAGCTTCATTCCATATCCTACGATCAAAGAATCCGGAATCGCTTGGGTGGCGGCTATTAAAATCACACCCCGTGTTAAATTATTAGAGCTGGAGATTTACCCTTGCAAAAAGAATCATGTACGGCTATACATGCACCCGATGAAGCTACAGAGCAAGTTCTGCTAATTGATCCGCAAAACTGAGAATACGAAGATCTCCCTAATGATGCTGCTGACGAGGAACATGATGAATTTGATGATATCAAAGTAGTGGAGAAGATAGTAATGATGAAGGATCTGAATAATTGTTCCCCATATGTATGATAACGGTTTTTAAAATGTATTAAGTATGACAATTTAAAATGAGCAAGTCATGTCTCAATGAGTTTTTTATCATATTGTTCTGTAAAGTGATCAAATAACGAAACAGAAATTTTATAAATTAATTTTTAAAAATTTTGATTTAATTTAAAATGTAGTAAAATGTTTTAAATTTAGTAGCTAAATATAAATTTTACACAGTTAAATCAAAAAAAATATTACGGTTGTAAAATCGTCGTAACCTTGAAACGTCGTAACGATGTCGTAAGGTTACAAAGATTTTACAACGAACTTATCCATTTCGTCATAAAATCGTTGTAACCTCACGACGTCGATACGACGTTTTATGGTTACAACGATTTTACAACCAATATATTTAATTTTGTAAATTAGTTTAATTTTTAAAATTTAGGAAACAATATAACGTTTAAAAATTATAATGTTTAGTAAATATTATCAATTACTTTTAATTTATAAAGCTAAATATATTGGTTGTAAAATCATTGTAACCAAAAACGTCGTAACAACGTCGTAAGGTTACAACGATTTTACGACGAAACAGATAAGTTCATTGTAAAATCGTTGTAACCTTACGACGTCGTTATGACGTTTGTAGGTTACGACGATTTTACAACCAATATATTTCATTTTATAAATTAAAATTAATTTATAATATTTACTAAATGATAATAATTTTTAAAATTATAATCGTTTCCTAATTTTTAAAAATTAAAACTAATTTACAAATTTACTTTTTGTTGTTGTAAACTCGATGTAAACTATAACGTTGTAACGACGTCATAATGTTACGACGTTTTTACAACGAAATTTCATACTTTCGTTGTCAAAACGTGGTAACATTATGACGTCGTTATGACGAACTCTAATCCTATATAAGCCAGACGATTTTACCATTTGCCTTGCCATTTCCTCCCTTCTACTTCTCTCTCTAAGCTATGTTTCTCCAACCTCTCTCTAGTTTTTGTTTTTCTGATATTAGGATAGGTGGAATTTAGTAATTAGGATGGCATTTAGTAAGTAGGATGAAATCTAGATTTTAGAATGTAATTAAGAATTTCTGTTATCGTAGATTATTGAATAATAAAAAATTTTATTATTGTAGATTTATCTATGGCTCCTCGTAAGCATAATCGTCGTGTCCACTACAGTGACTTGGTTCATGACCCTTCTTCATCATCGGATCCGTTGGAGAGTCGACTTCTTCTTCTGTCTCGGAGACACAATCACAAACTGTCCTTCCACAGTCACCGTCACGACAAGAGCAGCAACCGAACGAGGCCGTCGATCCTCCACCGGTTCCGGGAGCTATTCATCCGGATCTTCTGGTACCACCGGATGTACCCTATGCGCAGTATAGGGTGGAGGATATACTCGAGTGTGAAAATCGCGCGAGCTTGCCAGCATTGCATATCGATCGACCTGCTGCTACTTATTGGTAAGTTTATTTATTAATTTTATTTATTAAATTTAAAATTAAAAGTACTTCAAATTATATATTTACTAATTACAATTGTTGTATAAAATTCAGGTTTTGCGTGGATAACAAGGTGGGGCGAAGCATTGCATCAAGAGTTTTTTTGTCGAGGAGACCCCTAATTGGAGATCGACACCACACTATATTCGCGTCACGTGGTTTAAGATTTTTGCGGTAATTTTTTTTAGTACTTTTTATTATTTTGTTTTATTTTAATTAACTTATTTAATTACTTCATACTAAATACTCTTTTTAACAGCAACGTTGGAACTCAGACGTCTTCATCACCGAGACCATCAAGTACGAGTTCAACAAGAAAGCCATGAAGCGGTTTCTAACACTGTCTCTGATTGGAAGACAGATTGGGAGGTGAAAAGAGATGACGGCAAACCTAGTTTCATGACTAACTCTGTTTGGGAGGGGTTGAAAAATTTTTGGAGCGACTCCAATTCTGTGAAGAAATATGTTCAGTGTTCTGCTTCTCGGAACACAGTTGGTCCAGACGGTTTGCCGCTCGCTATGCCTCACACTCCTGGGCAGACTCCTTTTGGCGGAGTCGCTATACAGATGGTAAATTGGCTTATTTAAAATTAAAATATTTACTTCATTTATTATTTATTAAATTAAATATTTAACCAATTTTTATAAATTTTTAGGCTGAAGAGTTAGGACATGTTCCTTCTCTTCTGGATTTGTTCAAGCGGACTCATCAAAAGAAGTATGGAGTTTTTGTTGATGCTAGATCGGAGAGGCTACACAATGAGGTTTTAGCTGTCATTCAGGAGCGTCAGACTCAGCTGTCCCAGGAAACCCCCGATGGTACTCCTGTGGAATTGTCTACTTCAGAAGTAGATGCAATTTATAAACAAGTAAACAGTTAATATATATTATTAAGTATTTAATTTCAATGTTTAATTAATTATAGGTAATATAATTAATACTAACATGATTAACATTTCAACCAGATTGCTCCAAAGAAGAAAGGACGGATTCTTGGAGTTGGATCGGCGCAAGATGTCCCGAGAGTCACTTCTTCTTGGATAGGGGAAAACTCTCTCCGTGCTCAATTGACAGCTTCGCGGAACGAAATAGCAGAGCTAAGAAATCGACAGATGAGCAGCAGCGAGCGATGGCTAGGCAGTTTGCAGCCATGGAGTCTATGTTTGATGTTTTAGTTGCAGGCAATGCCCATCAGATGGAGGTATTAGAGCGTAGACATCGGGAACTCGGGACCCAGTTCGGGAGCGATAAGGAAGTCGATTTAAACCAAAGCCTAGATAAGAAGCAAGAAGCCCGTAGTGCGGATTTTATTAATGAAATTTTACATCGATAAATATTCGTATTTTTAATACTTTTGTAAATACTTTTTAAATATTTTATATATATTTTTAAATCAAATTTTAAATTTTAAACATTTTCAAAAAATTTTAATTAAATCATAAAATATTTTATAAATATTTTTAATTAAAAAAATAAATTATCCAATTCGTCACTAATTGCTCGTAAAAGATATTCGTCTCGAATTCGTTGGGAAATATATGTCCCTAATTCGACATAACTAGGCGTCTCGAATTCGTTGTAAAAATTTGTCGTCCCTATTTTGTTGTAAAAATTATCGTCCCAAATTCGTTGTTACATTTGGTTTTGTAACTTTGTAGTAAAATAAACGACATTAAACCGAAATAAAATTAACATCGAATTAATGATGTTTATTTTACAACGAAGTTACAACGATTCTCTCTCCTTGCAAAGTTACAATAATTTTACGAGGAAAATTTTACGACAAATTTACAACGATTTTTGGGTCTTGCAAATTTGCCAACGAATTTACAACAAAAAACCTGTTACGACTATTAGTATACGACGGAACCTTGTTCGTCCTTAATCGGTTGTAAAACCTGTTTACAACAAATTAGGGACGAAAAATACAGTTGTAAACTGCCTGTATTCTTGTAGTGAAGGGTTCTAAATCCTAATTCTGATTTTAGAGAGGGAGGAGATGGGCAAGGATTCTTGAGTAAGTATGACGAAGCAGTAGATTGCCAAAAGTAAGGATTGCCTAGTTCAGTTGTATTGCTTAATGTATGATGACAAAAAGTCGATCCCCGCTTTGAAGGATCTGCTCCTCTTAAATCATAGAGGCGGTTACAAAGTATATTGAAAATAGGAAAAATTACAATTTGTTTAGATTTGAGGTTATCTAGAAAATCTTAACTAGATTTTCGGAATTTTTCCATATCAAAATAGGAAAATTTCCATTTCTTTACTTGATGATGTGTCTTGCAACTTCCTTCATGTTTTACACGTATTCGAGAAAGAATTCTTTTGAGTTGGTGGAAGATTGGCGAGTTGATACTTCAAGAGTCTTGCCGAGTCCAAGACTTAGAAATTTTTGCTCATTGTTTCCCGTGAACCAAAGTAAAATCTCGAATCCACCTCCAACAATACACTCAAATGTTTGATCAAATTTTGGTGGTAATTCTGGTAAACCGTTTTTGGAGAATATCCTAATTAATTTTTCTCTACCATTTTTCGTGATTACATTTTGACCATTTTAATATTGATCAAAAATTTTGAAGCAAACTTTGGTGAAAAATATTATACATTCCAAAATTTAGTCACAAATTTGTGGAAAATTTTATGACTAAATTTTGACAACACCTATCTAGCATTAAAAGGTCACTTAACTAATAAAAGTAGAATTTAATTTTTAAAAAATCAAAACTCCATTTGAAGTGAATTCAAAATTATTGTTATATAAAATTTTATATATATATATATATATATTAAGGTTATAATTTAATTAGCAAAGAAATATAGTGTATTTACACTCATATTGGTCTGTAAATCCATGAGAAAACATAAAGACTACACCCATATTTAGTTTGAAAAAAAACTCAACCAATAAAAGGAGGAATCTGAAAATAAAATGAAAAAGTACAGAGAACACACAACACAAAATACAATTAGAACGTGTTGATTCAACGTTTCAACTCGTTTTATTAATGTAAACTTTTATTAAAAGTCTTACACCTGCTAGTTACAATTATCACTAACACAAAACGAAAACAACACTCAAACCCAAAATAATGACTTTCAAGAGTTTTCTCTCTTTAAACCTCAAATAAAAAAATTTCCCCAATATCTCTAGAGTGTTGGGCAGCCACACCAACCCTACTAGCCTTTTTATAAGGCCTACAACAAACCCTAGAATCACCCAAATCTCTCTAAAATGGAAATTCACAAGATATGTGAAGTTTTCATTTCTGCTTGATAGCGACATGTGCTTTCCGTTGACAGCTACATGTCCTGATCACCACCTTGGTCAGCAAGTCTTCGTCCAACTCGACCTTAGGTGATATGTTCCTCGTCCAGCTCAGCAACATGATATGTGTATTAGATACTTGTCTTCAAACAACCCCTTATCTCCACACAGGCAATTGTCTTCACACAATCATTTGTCTTCATACAATCACTTCTCTTATTCTTCTTTCCTTCTTAGTCTTTTGACTTGAATCCACTGCATGTACAAAAAAACTCCTTAGAGGAAGAAACATAAGCTCTAACAAGTAGATTCTAGAAATAGATTTAAACTCAGGTAGTCCTTCTCCTTCTAGTAAAGCCTCTGGCTCATCTACAACACATGTCGTTAAGTGAGTTAGTTTGTTGTTAGTTGTAGTTGTAGTTGTGGCGCGTAAACCATATGATCCGATTTTTTATTTTTGTTTTTTAAAGTGTTTAGTTCTAGCAAATTTACATATATGTTGCTAGTTGTTGCTAACATTTGAGCTACATAATCTAAAAATTGATTCTAATCGCATTCTTTTGTAATTTTTTTTAAATCAGAATACTTGTTTATAACCTATTAGAAATTCTTCGATACAATAGAAGCAAATAGGAAGTCTTCGCTAATACAGAACAAAATTAAAAGAGGCAAGATCTCTGCAGTTAATCTCGAAATGTATATTGTAATTTTTATTTTTATCTTATAAGATAGTTATTAGATTTCTGGGTTAGCTGAAAATAGTCATGTAGGAAATATTTAAAATAGAAAAATTTCTTTTCTCTCTCTGCTGCTTCCTTTTTTTCCGTGTTAGCCCTCACCGTTCACCGGACACATCTCAATCCGGCCATCTCCGGACCCTTAGCCGGCGGTGAGTGATTGAGAGAGGAAAACCTAAACAAAATCGCGTGAAAGTGGACGTCTCGGTGGTGATATATACTGCCAGAAATAGATGATTTTTCTTCTCCGGTGAGAAACTAGGGCGAAGCCAAAGAAAATAGAGGAGGAGAAGAGCGATTGACAGATTAAGGTCTTCAATCGTCAGATTCGTCGCTGGGAGAAGAGCTCAGTAATGACGTCGTCGGCATTGGTAGAAAAGTCTTCAGTCGACAGTGGAGAAGAGTCTTCTTCGATAACTGAGGCAGAGAGAATACACACGTCTTCACAGCTCTTCTTATATGGATTATTGTTCATTGGTCAACTAATAACTCATCTTGTTTTATATACTGAATTTTTGATAAAACACATCTATTTGGAAATAGAAATCTTGTATTAAGTCCACTCAATGACATATATCATGTCCCACGAAAATTGAACCTTTCTCTCTATATCATTGTTCATCGTCATCTTTACTGAAGCGAAAGAAAATGTAAATAGTAAATAAAATAAATAAAAACAAGAAATCAAATCGAGCTTTGTAGATAACTAATATGTTTTGCTTTTTGGAAATAGAATCTTCAATAGGTTCTAGATTTGACTTTTATTACTCTAATTAGTATGTAAAATAGAGCAAGGGCAAAATGGTAAATCGTGTTGTCACAAATGCTATCAAAAATAGAATAAGTAAGAGGAAAATAAGGTCATGGCGGCGTATTCAAGAATTTAAAACACATTTGGGGTGATACGGGCAATTTTCTCTATATATTTTGCATTATCTAGTTTGTTTTTTTAATTGAATAGGAATTAATTAGAAGAAAAAGTAAAAAATATTTTTTGGGTCTTATGCCAAATATCACAAGAAAAAATCAGCACTTATTGGAAAAGTTACTTGTAACTTAGACTATCTCCAACAATAAGAATCCCTTGAGCGTTTCTTAATATTAATTTAATAGAAATATTGATTTGTTTAAAGTTAAGAACCTTTTGATGAGTTATTAATTTTTGGGGTCTCCAATGGTAGAACCCCCACTTGGAGTTCTTAAATTTTAATTTTTTTTGAAAAACACAATATATGTTAAGAACATTAAGAACATAATTGAAAAACACAATAATTTCTCAACCAAATTATCGAAATTCTCATAGCCAAGATCTTTAAGAACATTAAGTGTCAACCCAGCAGAGAGAACTTGAACTTTCAAATCATCAGTGATAATGAATGAAGTATGCTCATCACTTACTCGGACTTTTTCTTTATTTATATGAATCACATTACTCATTACTCTCCTACAACTACATATTGAGGTATTAAAATTGCTATAATGTTCACCACATGTCGTGGATACAGCCTGCTATTGACTCTGACTTCTGATACTTCTTCATCAATCTAACAATTGTTCCCATTGGCAATGTCAAAAGACTAAAGAGTACATAAACAAAATCTTTATCTGCCTCAGCAAACAGAACCTTATTTTTCTCTTTATCTATGAATAGTTTCAGGTTTACCACTCGCTTTTTCGAAGTACCAGACATGTCTTAATACAAAACCTGCAATGATACAATGAAAGAAAAAGGTCATGGTTCTACATAAGAGATGTTTAAGATAACATCTGCATTGATACAGATCAAAAATATAGATATTAAACTAACAATTTTACATATAAAAATGGTTTTTGTGCTAGGAAACAGAGGAAACTTAGTAAAAAACACATCAGCCCTTGAAAACAAAACACTCAAAAACTCAGAAACATAGAGATTTAATGCTTAGATCTTGGAAAGAATTTACCTTGTTTATACTATTGGTTTTCTCTTGTTATGAAGTAAGGTTTATATAGAATGAAAGTATACATATATAACAGATTCATTCAATTTCAGCTACGAGGTTGTTTTGTGTTCTGTATTCTGAAGTATACATATATACCACGGAAAATACATATAATACCTTTTTGTTTACAGCTCGAGCTTTAAACTTGGGAATCTTAGCCAACATCTCTTCTCCAAGTTCTGCTTTGGAATGTACTTAGTAACTTTAAGGACATGCGTTGTAACCGGTGTTAACAAGACCTTGTTTTGTCTTGTGAGGCAGAGTTGCTGGTTTTGGATTAAGAATCTAGATAAATCAATGACAAGGGGGAAAAGATTTCAGTCATGCAAAGAGAAATGGAATGAACCTTGCTGAATTTTTAAGAATTTAGTTCACCTGTCTTGATTTTCCATCATCTAGCTCATCTCACTATGTAACTCCAGTAAAGGAACGATAAAGAACCTAGCATATACTGCATTTTTGTGCTCTATGTCCTTTGAAGAGTTGTGAGACACCATAATTGTGCTTGCTTCAATTGGAGTAACATCTTTCTTGGCCTTACAAGGCTCTGATCTAGCATCTTGGACAAATTTTTGAGTGATTAAAATTAGAAATCCTATTATTTAACTAAACGAAATTCACGAAACTAAGAACAAATCATAAATCCTAACCCACATATCTGATTTTTATACTAATATCGTAACCTAGGATCTGTAAAATCAAATCCCGCAACAGAAAGAGAACCCTAATCAGAGAAGGCGATGAAATCAAACATGGCCTTCGATTTTCAGAGATATCGCCTTCCTCGCCACAAGATAGAAGGAAGGGAAAAAAAAATTTCGCGTAAATGAGATACGTAAGTTAACCCCTTCTTTGCAATTTTTTTTTTACAGAAAAACTCATTCGTCTAATGTATGCTTGACACATAAGAGGCTCTTACAGTTTCTTAAGTATCTATAATAAAGAAACGGTTCTAAAGATTATTAACCATTTAACATTTATTTAAATCAAAAAAAATGTTAAGAACCCATTAAGAACCTGGTGTTGGAGATGCTCTTACTAAAAGTATATACGGATTGGAAGTTCTTCCATACAATGAAATTTCACATATTGCTAAATACAAAAGATCAAAATTAAAGATATACATAATTTCTGACATGTAAGGCGTGATAGACATTTTTGTATTTGGATAAGCAAATATTGTAAAGACAAAGGCCATGGTTTTATACTTTCATGCAACATTTAAGAGTTGACGGACTAATTGTACCTTGAAACTTCGATATAACTGTAATTACACCCAAATTTTGGCTATCTATTAAATTCTACACGATTTTGAAGGCAAAAATTCTAATTACACCCTAATTAAATTCTGAACTACTAATTGCACATACACATCGGTATTCTCGGTATTCCTTACCCGTTAAATGACCCGAAATCTGTCTTTCTCACCCGACTCAGTCACCAAAAATCTCCAAAATTTATAAACCCTAAATCTAATTCCATCGTGACCAAATCACTTTGATCGCAATTCCATTCCACAGCTTCATGAACCAATCCAAGTGAAGTTTCTGTACATTACTTTAAAGATCAAGAACTTCAATCTATTTTTCTGAGATGGATAAAGACTATAATTGATTTCGACAAAAGTGATGGCTCTTTCTAACACCACTTTTTTCTCCTCCAGATCTATCTATGAACGAGATTAAAAAGGAAATTTGTTAAAGAAAGAAAAATTTATCAACGAAATAGCTTCTAATTCACGATTCAAGGCAGCTTTTAATTCACAATTAGGGGATTCTGATTTTACGTAATGCTTCGTCTTCGACATTATGTGGAAACAGTGCAACAATGGTGTACCCTGTTTGAAGAAGTCCTAACCTGCTGAGTAGTGCCAACACTACAAAATTAACCTGCTGACCTTTTAGCCGCTAGGATTTCGACTGTTTCGAATTGTTCTTGGTCAATGTTTAATTCATGTCCTGAGTTTCTTCATTCTGTTGTATGATGACTCGTAATTTGAAATAAAATTAAGTTGAGAAAAAAAAAACACAATCGGGTCCAACCTCAATCGGGTCGTTAAATTGGTTTACGACTGGGTTAACATCATAAACCATTATTTCTGTAAACCGTAATCAACCACACAAATATGCAATTAGCCTTTTGATTGTATAGATATGTGCAATTAGTAATTCAGAATCTTAGGGTGTAATTAGAATTTTGTCTTCAAAATTGTGTGAAATTAAATAGATAACCAAAGTTTGGTTGTAATTGTAGTTATACCAAAGTATCTAGGTGGAATTATCGACCCAATAATTAATTAACAAGATAAAGACAATTAAAACTCGAATCGAAGGACTGTCGAATTGCGGTATGTAAATTACATACAAAGACATAGCTTAAAGCCAAAAGCTTTTAAAAACGACTCAAAAACAAATTCTATTCCCTTTCGAGCAAAGAAAAAATGAAACCTGAAAAACAGAACTCTAATGTACGAAGTACGATCATAGACTCAAACTGATGATGGGACGATGAAGATACTGATTTCTTGTCCGATATTTCCAGCTGGATCAATCAAATGAAAAGATTCAGATTCTTTCAAACTAGTAACTCGTCTGAAGCTAGCTCTCAAATACATCAATTCATCATCAAACCGACCAAGTTCAGTACCATTCACAACTCCAGCTCCAACCATAACTTTACTTAAAGCTTTCAAAGCCGCAAAATCATCTTTCGATGGACAAAATTTTCTTGTATAACCAACCCTTTTCCCATTACAATACATATTCCAAAACGGTATCGTTGAGAGAACAAAATCTTCGTATTCTTTATCGTTGTTGCGTTCCAACACTATACGCAAAGCTTCTCCTCTCATTTCTCGAGCTAAGACCATTGAAATTAAGCTCAAGAAGAAGATCAAAGTTTGTTGGTGTTTGGATACAGAAATTGATTTTGCCTTTACGATATCCAAATATTATTCCGGTAACTGTAGTTGAAGAAAAGTGAAGAAGAAGAAGAAGAATGAAAAGAAGAGATCCGCGATTTGATGTCACTGTAGAGTTTCTTGCTTCTCAAGTTATGGTTTTCTTGTTCGAGTTCTTGAACTATTGTACAGTTACAAGTTGGGATTCGAAACTGAACAAATGAATCTCCGGAGCTTCAATCTTTAAGATTTCATCCTCCAGAGTCCAGTTCATAATCGTCATTTAACAAACATAAAAGTTCACAAAACAATTGTTAGTCCTTCTCCTCTTTTTCTCTTTCGTGTCTCTTCTGCTTCCTAAACATAAATTATACATAAGAACATTTTAGAAAGAAAAGGAAAAGGAATTGTAGGGAGCTAAACATATGGAGTACGAACTAATAAAATCACTCAGCAGTTGAACTTATATATATAGAAAGTATTGAGCAACTTTATACGAAATACAAAGGATTAGGAAAATATTGTCACAAATTTGATTTTTTCGGAAATTAAAGACAAAATATGATGGTCCATACTCCATTACGTCGAGATAAATGTTTTCTTCTTGGTGATCATATCTTTTTCATTAACAGATTACATGAAAGCACAAAGACAATAAAATAGAAATCATCACTAAGGAATTGAATTCTTGAATAGACTCCTAACTATTAGATTTCTGTGTTACCTGAAAAAAAAGTCATGTCACTTGTATGTTGCTGTATATTGACGTTTCTTGAATGGTATTTCCCGTAATTCTGCCAAAAAAAATGAAAACAATTCTATAGAAAAATTGTATAGAATGTCAGTTACATAGTATGAGGTTCAATTCATGCTTAATGCTTACCCATACTTCCTGTTTCTCTCTGTCTCTTCCCAACTCTTTGAACACACTCTTCACTTAGTTCACTCTCACTAACCAAATTGTCTTCACAAACATGAGGAACTCTGTATGAATTACTAAGTCCGTTCATTGGTGATGAACATTCCTCTAAAACTTGTATGCCCCATCTTTTTAATTCTAACTTAGTTTCACTAAACCTCAGAGGACGTATGTGAATCTCCATATCCACGTGATCGTAGTTCAGTTGAGCTAGAGGGGCATTGCATTTGTCAGGAGAAATAAGAGAATCCAATACAAATAACACACTGTCCATCGGAGACTTAGAGAACTCATAGTCCTGACCAACCCAAAGAAAATTGTTTCCAAGTCTGTCTTTGAACAGACAACGTACACAGATTGCAATAGAATAATTATAATCACAGTTATCAAAATCATCTATACCAACCACCACACAAGCCCTAAATTTGAATAATTGCTGAGAAAGAGAGGTGGGACGTATAGGGATATTGGTCAAAGAGTATTCAGTAGTCTGGTGAATGAAATACGAAGGCACTTGTTCACCTGATAATACCATGGAGTTGAAAATAATTGATTGGTTCTGGAGGATAGCTTCTCGATTCAAGTTTATAAACCTGGGCTGAAGATCTCTGTGTGTCAAAACCTCGTCAAATGCAATTGGACTACCATTCCAGATAGCTTCGGTCAATACCCCACAGTGTGAAAAATAAGCTTCGCGAAGATCTTTCAGCTTATAAATGTTTACGGATACACGTACTAAATTGTTGCAGTTCCCCATAGTTATGTATTTGAGTTTAGTGAAGTTCTCTATCCACCAGGGGACCTCTTCTATCTCTGTTCGATCTAAATAGAGCTCTTCAATGTTAGTCGAGATATTTGGAAAAGTCTTCAACTGTGAGCATCCTCTGATACTAAGGTCTGTGAGAGAACAAAGGTTGATGCCGGTGGGAAGAGTCTCCAGGTTTATACAGTCCTCAATTATCAAATCCTCAAGTTTAATGAAATTCTGGATAGAAGAAGGAAGCTCCACCAAACTTGGAATATCCGAGAGAACCAATTCCCTTAAAGAGTAAGGCTGAAAAAGACAAAGAAATTATGACTTAGATTTGAGGTTGTTAGTTCACAATCCTCCTCTATATGTTTAAGGATCTATTTTCAAAGAACAAACTTAGAAAAAATGTTATGAAAAAGTAAAAATATTGATTAGCATTAAATGGTTTTTGTTTTATACTTTATAATGTAGTGTTTTTTCACTGATAAATGACAATATATACTTGTACTCAAATAGAAAATTAGATGATATGTTGATAATTATTTTCAATTATTTTTTCACAACATCTCATCTGATCAGAAGACTTTTCGGATTGAGTTTAACTAACGACACTAATTTCTTACAAGAAATGTAAGGCTAAATACATACCTGCACTTTCGCCCATAATGTCTCACTGGTTATTCTGTCCATTGCAAGATTCCGTCGACTCAAATTAGAGTGACATTCGTCAATACCTCTTTGGCTTAGACGGAGATATGAGATGTTGGTTGAGAGATCAGGAAAGCAATTCAATCGTGGGCATTTTTCGATATTGAGAAACCTAAGAGATTGGAGATTGATTCCTTTGGGGAGAGTCTCCAAACTATTGCATCCCATCATGTATACTGTTTTCAGCTTATTGAGATATATAATAGAAGAAGGAAGTTCCACCAAACTAGAGCAACCCCCAAGAGAAAGTCTCTTAAGATTAGTGGCCTTCGAAAGATCAGGGATTTCTTTCAAATGTACAGATTCACTCAAATTTATTTCCTTGAGCCCTCTAAGTGTCTGAGGTATAAATAATGTATACACATGAGTTGATATTAAAGAATGTCATGTAACAAGTAAAATGAGCACTCTCTTTTTGATATAAATCCAGTTTAAAATTTTGTATAATACTTACTTGAACTCCTTCCCAAAGCCTCTCGAGTTTGCTCCCCTCCATGTAGAGCTTAACAAGGTTTTCAGGACAGAAACTAGAAGGCATACATCTCTCTGGGTATCCGTCCAACCTTAACATTCTAAGTTTTTGTGGTAAGTGCCATTTCACTCCTTTCTCCATATTCCATTTCACTCCGTCCTTAGTGTAAATTTTTAGAAAATTCACATTAGGCATCTTTTCGAAGGCACTTTCATGGATATGTAATTCATGTATATGTAGTTCATCCATGTCCAACGCAATACCTAAAACCTTGTTGGTACCCTGCGATTATAAGATTAATAAGATTTTCTGGAGGACTTGATTTTAATATTACAAATGAGATACTTGAAAAGAGCAAAACTTACAGTATTACTTTCAAGTAAAGCACATATATCCTTTGGATTCACAAGGAATTCCCGTTCTCCAGGCTCATTGGATTGTGCACGGACGATTTCTTTACCCATTTTTTGTAGCAAAGAGTGCATCTCAATGTAACCATATCTTATATGTATCAGAGACTTATCAACAAGATTTTTCAAACCTATATTAACATCTAAGTTTCTGTCTGCTAGTAACAGCTTGATGTCACTGACTCTTTCACCATTGAAAAGACATGCAATGTGACGAAATATGGCTTTGTGGTTTTCACTATTTAATCCATCGTAGCTGACTCTGAGCGTCTTCTCAATGTCACCATTGAAACCCCTTAGAAGGTCTGGCAGCATTTCAATTAAGTCTTTTTTCTCTCTACCCCTTACATACGAGCCCAAAACATGAAGACCCAAAGGAAGATTACCGGCGCTCAATGCAATTTTAGAAGCAAAGTCCATCAATCCATCAGGAGGAGAGAATTTCCCAAAAGCAGATTTACAAAACATCTTAAGAGCAACCTTATCAGATGGGAGACATACTTCATAGATATGATCAATTCCATGGGCCCTTAAAAAATGTTTATTTTTTGTAATCACAATGATTCTGCTCCCACATCCAAACCACTGATTTTGACCAACCAAAGTGTCTAGCACCTCTTGATGATCCAAATCATCAATAAAGATAAGAACTTTATGGTGTTTCAGCATGTGCTTCATTGCGTCAAACGAATCTATCTTAATGTCTTTATTTTCAAAAATTTCAGACAGGAAACTTCTAACCAAATGCAACTTCACGTTCGGATCGTAAGGATTGACATTTTCATACTTTTTCATAACTTTAGATACGAATGCTTTGTCTATGAAAATCTTACATTGGAAAAGATGAGAGAGTTGACTATACAAAGCTCTTGCAATAGAAGTTTTTCCAATTCCTGAAGAGCCCCAGATCCCGACCATCCTCACTTCTGGAGAGTCTAAGTGCAATAATTCCATCATCTTTGCAATATGATCTTCCATTCCGACAAAGTTCTCAAACTCCTTTCGTGGAATTAAGTCTAGTTTTTTACCCAATACATTATTGGCAATCTCTTCAATCATTTTTGCTTCGTTAGGCCTAACAAGATAAATATATTGTTTCACACATACGAATAATGCGTATCAATTCTCACATATCAAAGTCTATAAAAACGTATAATGGATATATATAAAATTGTACCAGTTTTGAGGATGATTTCCGCAGAGATTAGCTACTTCGATCAAGGATTTCCGCCAAAGTCTTGTTTCATTCTTTGATTTTTTATGACAAGTCATAGCAAATACTTCTCCAAATTTTTCAGTTTGTTTCCTGACATGAGATGGATCTAAGCCGTAAAAGATCGGTATAACCACTTGATCCAATTCGTCTTTGCATTTCACTATCTCCACCAACTCGTCCAAACACCAAATGGATGATGCGTAGTCTTCCGAAAACACTACCACTGCAATCTTTGAAGTCTGGATCGCTTGTTTAAGCACCGGATCAAGCGACTGGCCTTTTTCAATCTCATTGTCTATAAAAGTTTTGATTAATTTTCGATCAAGCTCTTTTAGAAAATGACTCAGAAAACTTTTGCGGACGTCATCCCCTCTGAAGCTCACAAAAACATCATATACCCAATTACGGGAAGAGGAGGAAGAAGAAGAAGTCATTAGGCTAAGCAGAAAAGAGAAAGCAAAACAAAAATATGTCTTGGAAGTTCAGGGTGTAAAGAACAATATCTTGTAATGAGAGGAAAAACATATGCGAACTTCGGAATTCTTTAAACTAATATTTTGGTTTAATGGAAAGGAGAAGGAAACTGACTAAGTTAGAGGAGACAACCAAAAGAAAAAGTTATCTTGAACCCAGAAGAATAGTTATCTTGAAAGACGAAATGTAAAAGTCAGATTAGACTTTTTCTATCAATTGTATTGACCAATACTTTATTTTGATGCGACGAAAAGCAAAAGTCAAATAATGTTTTTCTAACGTTGTTGAATGAAAGAGAGGCTATCCATTGACTAAACTCTCAATTATTTTTAAACGCCTTTGCAATTAGTTATCTTGTTTTATGTATATTTGTTAGTTAACTAATGATATCAATTAGCCCTACCCCCAGAACCGAAAAATCGAATTGAACCGACCCAAAAATTTTGATTCGGTTTGGTTTCGGTTCCTAAAAACAAACTGATCGGTTTCATTTTTTAAGTAACTTCGGTTTTCGGTTTGGTATTAGTTTTAAAAAAAAACCGTTCGGTTCCAATTTTTAGGTAACTTCGGTTCTCAGTTCGGTTCCAAGAACCGAAAGTTACCAAATATGAACCAAAAGTAGTTAGTACTAAAATATTTTTGGTTATTTTTTTGGGTATTTGGTTACTTTTGGCTACTTTTTGAAAAACGTAACCATTTGGAACCGAACTAATTTTATTTTAGTACTAATTCGGTTCCACTTTTTTGTACCAAAACCGAACCGAATTTTAATAGGTACCCATTGGTTACCATATTTCCAGAACCTAGTGGCAGGTAGTAAGTCCACTAAAGGCAGGCGCACTTACATGTCGAGGAATCGAGTCCTGCCGCCTGCATTATGCAGGAACTTGCCTAATGGGCTGGCCAGTTGTGGCCCAATGTTGACAAAAAAAAAAAAGCTCAATAAACACTAATAAGAAACATATTATCCAAAACTTAAACGAAATTATTGAGTTAAAATTTTTGGAAATCACATGAAAAATTATCCTACCTTATTGAGATCCTTTAATTTAATTGTACAAATAAAGTAAATTAAATATTTTATTTCTGATCAGAAAATAAAATGTGCATAAACATAACTAAACCATAAAACCCAAAACAAAATGAAAACTCCAACTCAACCAAATGATGCTTAAACATTGAAACATCCATTCGAGCTGTATGCTCATGAAAGACCTTTGGTGGAATAATTTTCGTAATAGGATTTGTTATCATTGAGTTTATCCTAAGTTTTCTATGAAAATCTCTCCACTTTGTACCCTCTCTTGAACAACGAGGAACTTAATCTCAGTAAACTTGGGCTTTGTCCTGCTCCTATTTTTTTTGTTGGAGTACAAAATAGCTGATCTATTGTCACAATATAACTTGAGCGGTCTTTCAATTCCCTCAACAATTCGCAGCCTAATGACAAAATTCCTGAGTCGAAGTCCCTGATTGGATACCTAAAAAATTACTACAAATTCTGGTGCCATTGTGGAGGAAGCTATGAGTGATTGTTTTACACTACGCAAAGCAATAAACCCACCATTTAACAATCAAACATAGCCCGAAGTGGACATTCTATTACTATGACATCCAACAAAATCAGAATCAGAATATCTAATGAACTTTAAGTTATATGATCTCTCATATGTGAGCAAATAGTCTTTTTTTCCTTCACATGTACCTCATGACCCTTTTGGCTGCTTTCCAATGGTCGAAACCTAGATTACTCAAATATGTGCCCAAACCTCCAACAATGTACGCTAAATCAAGACGCATATAAACTTGAGCATACATTAAACTTTCTATTACCGAAGCATAAGGAAACTTCTGCATCTTCTGAATTTCTAAATTTCTCGTAAGGAAGTGTTTGAGATAAAATTTATCTCTCCTAGAGATTGGTGTATCTCTTGGTTTGCAATCCTATATAACAAATCTCTTTAATACTTTATCGATATAAGCCCTTTGTGGTAACCATAGAATACCTTGAGTTTGGTCTCGGTGAATCAGGATTCCTTATGTAAAAGATGTTTCACCAAGATCTTTCATCTCAAAATTTTCCTTAAAAAATTTCTTGGTCTCTTGCAACATGCCTTTATCGTTAGTGGCCAGAAGTATGTTATCATCATACAATACCAGAAAAAGACACTTACTCCCATTGAACTTGTGATACACACAATCTTCAACCAAATCCACCTCAAAGTCGAAAAAGGTGATTACCTCATGAAATTGTTGGTAGCATTGACGAGAAGCTTGTTTGAGCCCATGGATGAATTTATTTAACTTACATAACATCTTCCTTGAATCACCTATTAGAAACTTTTCTAGTTGCTCCATATAAATTGTTTCATCAATGTTTTCATTGAGAAATGATGTCTTGACATCCATCTGATAAAGCTTTGAGTCATAATGTGCAACAATCCATGATTATCCTAAAATAATACTTTGATGAAACTGGAGAAAAGGTTTCTATATGTCAATCCCTTCTTTCTGAGTATAGCTTTTAGCTACTAGACTAGCCTTATACCTCTCCACACTACCACTTAAGTCCATTTTGGTTTTAAATATCCATTTGTAACCAATGAGTTTTACACCTTCTGGTAATTGGACAACGTCCCAAGCGTAATTTTCTAGCATTTACTGATACTCTTCTTTACTAAAAATACTATTTAATCATCCGGAATAGCACTTATCCTTTCGATAGTGGATCGCCGTAAAGGCACTTACTCTTGATGCACTGGTTCTTGAACATCTTGAATTTGACTTTCAGTGTCAACTTGAGATTCCAAAATTGCTTTATTAAAAGTAGCTATATGAATCATTCTAGAACATGAATCTGATTCCTCCTCAAAGATGATGTCCCTAACTTTATTTCTTCTTCTTAAATTCATTATCCTTAAAGAACATGGTTGTTCCAATTTCAAAAATATTCTTTTGTGTGGGACCATAAAACTTATAGCCCCAATATCACTCAGAATAACCAATAAAATAATGCTCTCAGTTCTAAAGTCCAACTTGTTTTCGAAAAAAAGGCCTAGCCTCAACTGGAAATCCCCATATGTTAAAGTGTTTTAGACTCGGTTTCCTCCAGTCCAAAGCTCATGAGGTGTTTTTGCAATTGTCTTAGTTGGTACCCAATTAAGAATGTAGTTACAGTTTATAGCGCCTCTCCATAGGGTGATTCAGGTAATTAGGGGGAATGAGTGACCATACTCATTACCATGTCCTTAAGAGTGTGGTTACATCTTTCGAATGCGTTATCTATGCTATGAGGCCCACGCATGGTATATTACATGACAATTATGCACTCCTCCAGGTATTTGGCCAATGGTCTTGGACGTTGTACACCTAAACCATCATACTGACCATAATATTCTCCACCACAATCAGATTTAATAGACTTTATCATTCAGTCAAGTTGTTTCTCAACTTCAGCCTTAAACTTCTTTAACATATTTATATATATATATATATATATGTATATATATTGAGAGTAGTCTTCTATGAAAGATTTAAAGTATTATTGACCGCTCCTAGATGTCGTAAAGAAAAGTCCACAAATGTCTGTATGTATCAACTTAAGGACTTCATTAGATCTATATGTACCCAATTTCTTATGTTTAGTATGTTTTTCTTTAATGCAAGCTACACAGACATCACATTTTGTGAAGTCAACCGAACTCAATATACCATCTGACACATGTCGCTCAATTATATTTCTCGAAATGTGATCTAAGTGTTTGTGCCATAGAGTTTCTGAACTTGCATTCTTGAATTTTCGTTTAGTACCTCTTGATTCAACACTTAAGTTTTCACTATGAGAATCTACAGTGTGAAGCCTATAAATATTATGAACATCCATAAATGTACTAGTTCCAATTATAACTAAATTTAAAGAAAAAGTAGTTTTCATTCCTACTTAGACAAGAATAACCAGATCTATCTAAATAAGGACCATAAACAAAATTACATTTAAATGACGGTGCACAAAAGTGTCTTTCAAATCTAGAAAACCAACTACTACAAAAAATTCTAAAATGTGTAATTGTCTTCACATCTACTAAAAATTCATTAGCCACATGAATGCGTCTTTCAACGTCAATTGGTTTTTGCTAGGTCACTAAATGATCGCAAAGTCTCTCGTTGAAGAGAGAGGACTCTCCCAATCGTATTGTAATCTACAACACTTCTTTCATCCAGATTTTCACCTTGAAATTTATTTTACTAACAAGTAAATTAGAGATCTTGTTATACTAATATGCAAATATTGATGATTACGTTTTTTTTAATCGATTTAATTGATGATTATGTTGGTCATTTCCCTTCATAAATTATGCTATTTCTGCAAGCATTTTACCAATAAAATAGTTGCATGATACAAAACAAAACTCAATAACCCATATTTATGTTTTTACTGTAGAAAAAATATAAGCAGAACCTATTATGCAATTCATTAGATCTTTGTTAGTATGATTGGTTTACAATTAATTTTAGTTAACCGTTTGGTTTAATGTCTATAAGACCGGTTCTGATTGCAACCATTATAAAATAACAATCACTTGTATCTTTTTCATTAACGATGAATGAATTCAGTTTGTTATTCTCTCAGATTCTTCTTCTCTATTTAAAATCTTCTTAATTCATGATTCATTATCGTAATATGGTACCAGAGCGTTGAAATCAATTTCAACAAACTTGATCCTTTTTCGCTTCAACTCTGTTTCATTGTTCGCTTTCCGTTTCAATTTGAATCAATTTTGATTCTTATTCTTCGTGTTTCTACAGAAGATCGAAGTTTGCAGCTGAGTTCTTCTTCTTCTTATCTTTTGTTCGGTTATTCTGCTGATTCTTCTCCATCCTTTGGGTTATTCTGCATGAAGCTTTATCAGAAATCATGGTAGAGATTCAAAGAAATGCGAAACTCGTAGGAAAAGCTACATCGACATCAAGAAAAGTTACAAGATCCTTGAAATCGACTAAATCGAACACCAGAGAGACTACTCCTCCAGATCTTGAAGATATATGTGATTCCTCAACAAAGCTATGACCTTCTTATGTTGGAAAAGGTAGAGAAATTCGCAGTACCACAGATGAAATTTTGGAGTTTGACGGGATTCAATACTCTCTGTATCACCTTTTAAGCAACGACAATCCAGGAATCTCTCTTGTTTCAAAGGTATTCAATGGAACGAATTATAATACTTGGAATTTAGCTACAACTGCCTTGGATGCTAAAAATAAACTGGTATCTGTCGATGGATCTTTGCCAAGACCATTTCCTTATCATCTGCATTTTAAAATCTGGTCTAGATTCAACAACATGGTGAAATCTTGGCTATTAAACTCAGTCACAAAAGAGATATATGGAAGCATACTAAGGTTCAATGATGCATCTGAAATCTGGAAGGATCTTATGACTCGTTTTCACATCACCAACCTTCCACGTTCTTATCAAATAACACAGCAGATTTGGACTTTACAACAAGGAAATTTTGACCTCTCTGCATATTACACCAAGCTGAAAACTCTGTGGGATTATGTTAAGACATGTGGTTACTGTGAATGTTGCAAGTCCACATCAACTAGAACAGAAAATACAAAGATGATTAAGTTTCTAGCAGGGCTCAATGAATCATACTTCAATGCTAGGGGATAGATAATCATGAGGAAGACAATACCTACTCTTGTTGAAGCTTACAATCTTCTAGATCAGGATCACAATCAACGAAACATATGTCTAGTGTAGTAAGCCTCAGCGTTCAATGTTACAGCTTCCACATCTGATTCAGGTGCTTCAATCAAGGCAAGCTTCACTGCACCAAAATAACATAGACCTATTTGTTCAGGTGCCACAAGATACATAGTTATCATGTCGGGTTCAAGCACAAAACCAAGAATGTAAACAACACAACTACCACTATTAAACCTACTGTAGCTCAACTTACTCTCACAGATAATACAAGCACGAACAATGAAGTAAATGGTATGCTTAAAACACTCTCTAAGGATCAAATTGAGGGCGTAATTGCCTATTTCAATTCAAAGTTGTATATGTCATCTACTCAAGACACGACAACAGTTAATACATGAGGGAAAATTACAGCTTTACCAGGTATGGCTTTCTCTTCTAAGACTTTACATTTCATTGGAGTGTTACAGTCTATTGGGAGTATATTGGCCTCAGATACTTGTATTGTAGATAGTGGTGCAAGATACCATGTCACACACAACAAGCCTCTTTTTGAATCGTTGTCTGCTACCTAGGATAAGAAAGTAACCTTACCTACAGGTGTGAATGTGACAATTGCTGGTATAGGTCAAATCTAGATGAATGAGAATCTGGTGTTGAATAATGTGTTATACATACCAGATTTTAGACTCAGTTTGATTAGTGTGAGTCAATTGACCAAGGATGTAAAGTGCAGGTTGATATTTGACGAAGTAACTTGTCTGATACAGGATCCTATAAAAGGAGTGATGATTGGACAAGCTGAACAAGTGGGAAATCTCTATGTTTTGGATCAAGCTTCAGTTGTTAATAGTAGAGTCAGTCCTTCGTCAATGTCTAGAAATGCTTTAGTTGATAGAAGTCTTTGGCATCATAGATTGGGTCATCCATCAGATACAAGAGTCGATGTAATGTCAAATTTACTTGGTTTACAAAAAGTGAATAAAAGTCCTTTTCATTGTTCAATCTGTTCACTTGCCAAGCAAAAGAAACTCCCATACATTTCACATAATAACATGTGTTTAGAACCTTTTGAACTCCTTCATATCGACACATGGGGATCCTTCTTAGTGGAAACAGTAAGTGGATATAGATACTTTCTAACCATAGTGGATGATCACACATGAGTAACATGGGTGTATTTAATGAAGACTAAATCAGATGTACTTCGGATATTCCTAGATTTCTTAAGGATGATTTAAACTCAATATAAATCAAAGGTTAAAGGTGTAAGGTCTGAAAATGCACCAAAGTTGAAGTTTGATTCTCTTTACAAATCAAAAGGAATCATATCATATCATTCTTGTCCAAAAACTCCAGAGCAAAATTCAGTAGTGGAGAGAAAACATCAACACATATTGAATGCGTCCAGATCTTTAATGTTTCAAAGCCAAATGCCTTTGGAATTTTGGGGAGATTGTGTACTAACTGCAGTGTTCTTAATCAATAGATTTCCTTCTCCTTTGTTAAAAGAAATGTCACCAATTCAGGTTCTTACTTCAAAGCAGCCAAGCTACAATGAACTAAGGGTTTTCGAATGTCTTTGTTATAGCTCAACCTCATCAAAGCACATACATAAGTTCGAACCAAGATCAAAGCCGAGTGTGTTTTTAGGTTATCCATTAGGCTACAAAGGCTACAAAACAATGGACTTAACCATGAATGAAATCACAATCTCCAGAAATGTTGTTTTCTTCGAAGACATTTTTCCAATTAGAAACAAGATAGATGAACATGCAGATTATTATAGTCTCTTTGAGAGTGGATTAGATAATTCTTCTACAAGAACGGAGAACGATACCACTACTGAACAAGATGAGCTAGAACAGGTCCCAAGGGAAAACAGTTTTCAAGAAATAGAAACATAGATAGTTCCAGACTACACTAAAGACAAGAACGTAGATTCATCAAAAGTTTCAGTAACTGAGACAAATCCTCCTACTGTTAACATTAAGAGATTGAAAGTTCCTGCATATTTGAAGGATTATTACTATGATGAAAGCACAACTAAGATTCCATAATCTTTGATTAACTACATGTCATATGATAATCTTTCAGATGAATATAAAGCCTACATCAACTCTGTTACAATTCACGGAGAACCATCTTCCATTGCTCAAGCAAAGAAGTTTGACACATGGATCCATGCCATGAATGAAGAGTTAATTGCTCTTCAAAGTACTTATACTTGGAAAATATGTTCCCTTCCACCTAACAAATGGGCAATAGGATGTAAATGGGTGTATAAAACAAAGTTAAATGTAGATGGGACATTACAAAGGTATAAGGTGAGGTTAGTAGCTAAGAATTATACTCAACAAGAAGGGATAAATTTTGTTGATATGTTTTCTCCAATTACTAAGATGACAACTGTTAAAACATTGTTATGTGTTGCAGCAGCAAAGAAGTGGAGTCTAACTCAACTAGATGTTTCAAATGCTTTTCTCAATGGTGATTTAGATGAGGAGATCTATATGCATCTTCCACCAGGATACACAGCTAATGAAGGAGAAGTTTTAACTCCCAATCTAGTGTGTAAACTTCAGAAATCACTGTATGGTTTGAAACAAGACTCACGATAGTGGTTTCTCAAGTTTAGTGAAACCCTAGAGGCTTTGAATTTTCAGAAATCTCACACTGATCACACATTATTCATCAGGAATAATTCTGGTTGTTACACAACAGTTTTAGTCTATGTAGATGATGTGCTCTAATAATGATGAAGACGTCACTCAACTAATCACTGCACTAAAATCAACTTTCAAGCTTAGAAGTCTTAGACCACTGAAGTATTTCCTTGGACTTGAAATTGCATATCACACAAAGGTATTTCTATTTGTCAACGAAAATATACCTTAGAACTGCTTGATGAAACAGGAATGATGGCTTGTAAACCCTCAACAACACCAATGGATCCGAGTCTTAAACTCTGCATTGATAGTGAAGAAGATCTCTTAGCTAAACCAGAAGTTTATTCGGCTTCGAATGATTTAACGCTTCAAGCTTTCGCAGATGCAGATTGGGCATCTTGTAAAGATACAAGACGTTATACTTCTGGGTTTTGTTGTTTTTGAGATCATCTTTAATATCATGGAAATCAAAGAAGCAGCAAACTGTCTCCCTATCATCCGCAGAGTCTGAGTATAGAGCAATGGGATTTGTAGTTAAGAAGTTCAGTGGCTTGTAAACCTATTAAATGAGCTTCAGATTCCACAATCAAAACCTGTTGCTTTCTATTGTGATTTAGTTTCTGCAATTCACATAGCAAAACAATCCAGTTTTTCATGAAAGGACAAAGCATCTAGAGTTAGATTACCATATTGTTCGAGAAAAGATAGCTAGTGGTTTGATTAAAAGACTCCACATTCGTACACAGAATCAAATTGCATATGCCTTTACCAAAGCTCTATTCCCAACTCAATCGCATCAACTTAGACCATTTCCAATGATGGTGTTAAAAAATTTCAACTGTTGAAACCATTGAAACGGTGGTGTTGAATGACAAAAAAGATAACTTGGCAAGTTTGATTGTTGAAAACTTTCAACATGTTGAAAAAAATTAAAATATAATAAATGTGGGTCATTTAAGTTCCAACCAAAATAAGTGGAGAGGTGAGAGAAAAAGATAGACATGTGTTAGTTTTTTATTTGTTGTCCAAATTTTATAGATTTTTTTATCTAAAACATTTCAATTAAATTATTTTTGTTTTTATAAATTAAAAAATTATAAAAAATATACCAAAATTTTGCATTTATTTTACTCTATAAATAAATACTTGTTTTACTCAATTTGGACACGGAAAAAAATTATCTTTTTCTTATAGTTTTCAAGTATTATTTTATAAATTCTTATCACAATTTGGGTAATATAGATCCCAACAACCCTTTCAATACCCAAAATTCTACTAATCGCCCTTTTTGTACCCAAATCTCAACAATTACCAAATTCCTAATCAGTATTCTAATCAACCACACCCTCAAAATATGCCGAATTATATATTCACACCAAATTTCACAATGCCATCAGCTATTCCGAATTATCATCCATATCCATATTATGGCTCGATAATACCATATTCATCTCAAGCAATAGAATTTCCAGAGTTTTCAACACAAATGACGTTTGGTGGTACGAGCAGTCCAAATGAGAGTAGTCCAACTATGGAGGAATCAACTCCTACTCAAAAGAAAAGCCCCAAATGGACCACTGATCAAAATTTGGTGCTACTCAGTGGATGGATTAAAAATGGAACATATAGTGTTGTTGGAAGAAATCAAAAAAGTAAAGCCTACTGGGGCAAAATTGTTGAATAATGTAATGAACATCTCTATATGATATAGCGGATCTAGTCAAACATATTTAGACAAGATTCGGACAGTCTCATGACTAAAGAGATTTTTTAATCTCTATATGATCTTTAAGAGTTTTCTTGTTTTTCTGGGTTGAATTTGTCGTAACAAATAAATTATATGTGTATTCAAGTTGTGTGTTGTGGTTTTTTAAAACTTGGTGTGTTAATGTTTATGTATTGCAATTTTTTTTTTTGTAATACTTTGTGTTTTAATAAAAATATTTTCGATTTCTTGTATTATTATTTAGGTTATTTTAGTTTTAATTATTTATTATTATTAATGATTATAATATCTAATTAAAAATAATAATATTAAAATAAATTGTAGGGTAGGGTGTTGAATTTTATTAAACGAAATTATTGTAGAGATATAAAAATTGAAACAGTGTTGAATTATTAGGTGGAAGAAAGATAAGATGACGTAGAGTTAAAAAAAAAAAAAGGTGTTGAAAACTTGAATCATCGTTCATAATCTTATAAGCAAGATGGCTTTGCATTCTATATACTTACCATCTTGAGAGGAGCTGTTAGAATGATTGGTTTATTTGCATTCTATATACTTACCATCTTGAGAGGAGCTGTTAGTATGATTGGTTTACAACTGATTTTAGTTAACCGTTTGGTTTAATGTCTATAAAACCGGTTCTGATTGCAACCATTATAAAACAGCAATCACTTGTATCTTTTTCATTACCGATAAATGAATTCAGTTTGTTATTCTCTCAGATTCTTCTTCTCTACTTAGAATCTTCTTAATTCATGATTGATTATCGTGATTCATTATCGTAATAATCTTTGACAAAATTATTTCATTTCGCAGCTAGTTTTTAATTTTCTACAAACGATTATACAATATCATAAATCTTGTCTACATTTTTTTGCCTAACTATTTTGTCAAAGCCTCTTCCATATTATTGACGATAACTCCAAGAGCTTGCTCATACTTCTTCACCAAATCATCTATAGTCAATCCTCTCACAGGATCAACAGTGAAACTCCACTCAATCACACAACCTTCAACATCTCCATTTTCGTCACGTGGTGAAATCTTAACCGTCGATACGTAAGACTCAAATCCAATGTTACTCTCCACTATCTCGTATCTCAACACACGTTCCACATGATCAACGGCCACTAGCTTCTCCTTTGACCATCCCGCGGTGGATTCTACACCGTTGGATCGTATGGAAGAGCCGGAGCAGAATCTGATGCAGCCGAGTTCACCGTTGATGCCGTGGACGCCGTAACACGTGGCAAGTGTTGGAAGCCATTTGTGGAGATTGAAGAAATCAGTGAAGAGAGACCAGATTTGGTCGGGTTTTGCCTTTGTGAGCGTTGTTGATACTTTGGCTTGCCATTTTTCTGAACTTGAGGCTATTTCCATTGTCAAAGAGAATCTATATAAAAAGTAAAATATATATATGAAAATATTGTGACTTACAATCGAAAGATATTCATAATTGTGTACTTACAATTTGGAGAATTTTAGGTACAGTCGTTGTCGCATATGCTTATCTGCAATTCCACTCTAAGATTATTCTATCTTTTGGTATTAAAAAGTTTGGGTTGTTCTCAATTTGTCTCAATTTGGTTCTTTGTTTATGCTGGGCTATTTAGCCATTGGACCTCTTAGGCTTTGGTTTCATCTTATTTCTCCTCCATTTTAAATAGAAAATCATTTAGCAAAATTTTTTTACTCCGTCTCGTTATATATTAATGATGTTTTAGCATGATGTTTTAGATTTCTAATACAGATCACTTTTTCTAATTTAACTTTATCATTTATTCATATTAACAACACTATTAATTTCACAAGTTTTCTTAATTGGTGTGCAACAACCTTAAACATCTAATAATATAAGACAAAGAAAGTATTAAATAAAAAATGGATCAAACCATGTATTAAATTAGTTTAACATCTTATTTGATTTTATAAATTGATTACTTACTCCTTTGATTACTTTTATTTACTAACTACTATTGGATCTATATATGAAATAATATAAATGTTCTCTTTAATATTAACTATAAAATAGAGAAAATAACATAGCATTGAATGCGGGGACAACACATTTAATGTGGTGTCCCAGCTAACATTAAATATAACACCCGTTGATATATTTTTTACATTGATAACATATTTAATATCTGCTAACTTACGTGGTAATAGATTTATTATCCGATATTTTATATTATTCATAATGAATACATTAATTATAAACTAACATATATATATAAGACCTTGTAAAACATTATTTACATGTGTAACATATTTATTATTGGCTAACTTATACAATAACTTACATGTTAATTCATGTATTACTTAGGTAACATATTAATTAGCTAATAACATAAATTTAATACATGTAAATATATTTACTATTTGCTATTTTTAGAAAGGTAAAAACCTTATTATCCGCTAACTAATATTTAGTATTTGTTAATACATTTGTTATATGTTACTTTATTTATAGTACCCGTAAATACATTTATTATCCGCTAACTTATATATAACGCATTTGTTCTTGTTAACCTATTTATTTCCCAGTAATATATTATTATCTCGTAAAAAAACGTGTATGTTTTGAATAAAAGCTAACATTTTCAATACATCTTCATCTCCTGCATCCCTAGTCATTTGTTTTTCTATTGAAACACATTTGCACCATCGCACGCGTTGCTTCGTTCATGAAGAAATCACTTTTTAACATTGGGATTTCGTGAAGAAGAAGCTTGAGCGAAAGGCAAAAGCAGAGAAAAGTAAGGAATTTAGAATCAATGTCAATCTCGATGTTTCAATTCTAGATGCCAATCTCGATGCTTCATCTCTAGATCTCAATCTCTTTTCACTCTTCTCAGTACTCCGATTTGTTTTTCTCTTTACCCTAAACCCCCTACCTTAAACCCTTTTGACGAGAAGAGAAAAAAGGAAGATAAGAGAAAAAAAAAGATGGAAACAAAAAAAAAGAGAAAGAGAAAAACGAAATCGTAAAAGAAAAGATGAAGAGAAGAGAAAGAGGATGAGAGAGAATGGAAAGAAATGAGACAAGATACATTAAGTTATGAATTATAGGGAGGGGAAACTCTATCAAATTAAAAATAGGGCAGGCAACCAAATTTCTCAAAATTAAATCACCAAGTATACTAAAAATAAATAAAAGATATAGTTATTACACATAATATAAAAAAAAAATACCATGTATGGATTGGCTACCATAACAAATTATGAGTATTATAAAGAGGAGAGCCTTTTGTAGAGGTGGAAAATAGAGAAGAGAACCTTATATAATTTTCCTTCTTGTTCTAAAATTTTCATCTCCCCCTTTATTTACATTATTTCTATAGATAAAAAATTATTTTAATTTTTTTAAAAAACAGAGCAAACTTTAAAACGAATTTGTTTTAAGCAATTTATATTGGTTTTTATAGAACACAATGTACATTCTACACTACTTTACTAGATACGTGTTGGAGGTGGATCTGAGATCCTACTTCGGTCCAAGGAAAACAATAGGCCCAACACGCTAAGTGTTCAACTCGGCAGTATTATCGAAGTCTCAACTCGGATTTCCTAATCAACTTGGAGGAATTCTTTCTCGGAAGAGCACTAAAGCTTGAAGGAAGTCGGACGACACGTCATCAAACGAAGAAATAGAAATTTTCCTATTCGGACATGGAAAATTTCTGAAAATCTAGCTAGAATCTTCTGGATAAGACCAAATCTTAGAAATTGTATATTTTTCTTTATTGAATCTACTTTGTAACTGCCTCTATGTTCTATAAATAGAGGGGCAGATCCTCCCAAAAAGGATCATGAGCTTTTTGGCACACATTGAGCAATAAGAGCAACTCGTCAAAACCATTACTTGCGTGATACTCTTTCTCTCTAAATCTCTAAAGAATCCTTGCCCAATCTTCCTCATCTTTAATCAGAATTGCGGTTCAGTCCCTTGTGCTAGACCCGGTTCGAACAGTTGGCGCCATCTGTGGGGAAGACATTGAAGGAATTCTTAACTTAGGAGTAAGGAGAATCTACACGAGGAGAATGGCAGAAGACGAAATCGCCATCAACTCGCCGGAACGGAGGGAGACGAACCTCCAAGAACACAACTATGATCCACCAGTTGGGTCACCTTTGAACTCAGTCCAAACTTAGGGAGAAATTCGAGATAACTCCCGAAAGCAAACTGAGCACCCTGGTCTACCTCAGGGACCATCTTCAATCAAAAGCTTGGTGCGCAATATGATAGTGGAATATGAAGCCCGCGACAAGAGAAACTCGGAGAGACTCGATCGGATAAAGTCTCGTCTAAACGGAGAAAACTTTCCAGCTACGCAAAATAACAAAGTGGACGAAGGAGTAATTGCTAGTGTCCAAAGGAACTTGTTCGAAGAAGTCCTAAGTCCAAATACGACCAATATAGTCGGATATGAGCAACTCGAAACTCAACAAATGCCAAGGCAGCAAGCATCAACAATGATGGACGCAACAGTGGTGTACAGAATGATGGAATACATGAGGTCACAATTCCATCAAGCTACTAGTTTGGTGCCAGAGATTGGAAGAATCCTGGCCCAAGCTCGGAACTTGCCCTTCGCGGTAAAGCTAAAAAGAGTCTCAGTTAACAGAGCATCAAGAGTAAGATGTCCCTTGTACGATGGGACAACGAACCCAATTCAATTCATGAGTGCCTTCAACGTTATGATGAATGGAGTAACCTACAATCCCGATGAAGAAGATGCAGCATACTGCCAACTCTTTCCCAACAATCTAACTGGCGATACTCTCACTTGGTTTACCAAGTTACCGACATGATCAATTGATAATTTTGGCAAGCTCGCCAAACTCTTCATGAAGCAGTATGCCTTGTTTGTCAATCAAGACACCTCGACTGCCGAATTGAGGTCAGTAAAGCAAGGATTTCACAAATCCCTTAAATCGTACCTCGGAGGGTTTAAGAAAATCCTGACTAAAGCAAAAGTTAGTGATGACATTGCAATCAAAGCCCTACGACGAGATCTCTTCATCAATAAACCAAACACCATCTCGGATGCTCTATGCAGGGCATTGAGACACGTGGAGTATGTGGAAGATAAGCAAATTCTCTCCAAAATACAAAGAACTCACAGGGACACTGGATCTAGAGAGACGAAAGACGAGCACCAAGAGCCGAGACAGCATAACTACAAGGGGCAGTACAACTCGGCTAATGCTTTCCAAGTCGATGAAATTGAGAACCCGAGAAGAAGAAAATCGTTCAACAACACGTACAACCAAAACGAATATTGTGCTTTTAATAATATAGTGGGCCATTCTACCTCAAAATGCAAACAGTTGCAAGAACTGCTTGCTCTGAAATATAGTAAAGGAGAGGTCAAACTCTCAGAAGAAGCCGAGAAGTTTAAGGTACAGAAAAGAAAGGAGGCCGAGTTGCGAGAAGCAGCAAGCAAAGCAGCAGGCCAAAGCAATGAAAATAAAGAAAACCAAAACGACGAGGTCAAAGATGTCGATCCCGCAAGAGTAGACATCATGCAATCATGGGAGGATTACAATTATGCAACGACACTATACGTTCAATCAAAAGATATGAGCGAAAAGTCATATCAGCAAAAGGTTTGGAGCAACGAACTCGAAAGTAACTTTTACGGCAAATGATACAGAAGGAATAATCTTCCCTCATAATGATCCATTAGTCGTAAAATTACGAGTAGCTGATTGCGACGTATATCGGATTCTCATTGACACAGGAAGTTCGATAGATCTTATCTTCAAAGAAACATTAGACAAGATGGCACTCCCAGATCTCATACTTAAACCTATGGAGAAAACATTGACCGTGTTCGATGGAAGCACAATTAATGTAATCGGAACTGTCAAGTTGGCAATCCGAGTTACCAGAATAACAAGATAGGTCAAACTATTGGTAGTGGACAAACCACCGATCTACAACATGATCCTCGACACACCATGGATTCACTCAATGCAAGCAATCCCGTCGACTTATCACTAGTGTGAGAAGATCCTGTTCCCGAGAAACTGGATCAATCAAGCGTCAAACTCGTCAACATCGACTTAACGTGAGTATTGGGATCAACTTGAATAAACCAATTTGGGAAAAGTTAATCCAACTTTTGGAATAGAAAGTGACGACATTCGCATGGACCACCAAAGACATGCCTGGAATCGACCCAAAAGTAGCAAGACACAGACTAAATGTCGATCCAACGTACAAGCCGATCAAGCAGAAGAGAAAAAAGCTTGGACCAGAAAAGACTAAAGTTTTGATTGACGAGGTTAAGAAATTGACTGATGCCAGTTCTATTGTCGAGGTCCAATATCTGGAATGGTTGGCTAACCCTGTAATCATTCCTAAAAAGAACAAAAAATGGCGAGTCTGCATAGACTTCACTGATCCCAACAAAGCCTGTCCAAAGGATAGTTTTCCACTGCCAAATATCGACAAAATCGTCGAGGCAACAGCCGGGAATGAGCTTCTTTCATTCATGGCCATATTCTCGGGATATAACCAAATTCGCATGCATCCAGAAGATATAGAAAAGACATCATTCATAACAGAGCGATGCAGTTATTCCTACAGAGTAATGCCATTTGGCTTAAAAAATGCGGGAGCAACTTATCAGCGCTTAGTGAACAAATGTTCGCGGAACAACTCGGGCAAAAAATGGAAGTCTACATTGACGACATGCTGGTCAAGTCGCAAAAAGCAAAAGATCATGTTAACCATTTAGCAAGATGCTTTAAAACATTGACGAATACCAGATGAAGCTAAATCCGGCAAAAGTGCACTTTTGGAGTAACTTCAGGAAAGTTCCTTGGAGACATAGTTACGCAAAGGGGGATCGAAGAAAACCCAAAACAAATAAAGGCGATTCAAGAGCTACCTTCTCCAAAGAGCAAACGGGAAGTTCAGCGGCTAACTGGCCGAATAGCAGAACTAAACCAGTTCATCTCACGTTCTACAGATAAATGCCTCCCATTCTACAGTCTGTTACGGGGAAACAAGGAATTCAATTGGGAAGAACAATGTGAAAATGCTTTCTTTGAGTTGAAGAACTATCTGTCAACACCGTCGATTCTCGCAAAACCTGAGGATGGAGAACCATGGTACCTATACATAGCAGTCTCCACATCAACAATAAGCAGTGTGTTACTCCAAACGACAGAGGAACTCGGCATCCAATCTTTTATACGAGCAAAGCTTTGGATGGAGCCGAATCAAGATATTCGACTACCAAAAAGCTTGCGCTTGCAGTACTGACATCGGCAAGAAAGCTACGCCCCTACTTCCAGTCATATACAATCGTAGTATTCAAAAATCACCCACTATGAACAATTCTGCACAGTCCGAACCAATCCGAAAGGTTAACCAAATGGGCCATCGAATTAAGCGAATACGATATTGAATACAAGGGAAGGACGAGTGCAAAGTCTCAAATCTTAGCGGATATCTTAATTGAATTAACACCTGAATCAGAACCATCTGAGTCAGAAAAAGCGCACAAGGCTTGGAAGATCTACGTAGATGGATCGTTATCACAACATGGTTCCGGAGTCGGAATCTGACTTAAGACACTGAAAGGAGAAGCCTTAGAACAATCCTTCCGACTAGCATTTTCGGCATCAAACAACGAAGCCGAATACGAAGCGTTGATCGCAGGGATCCGATTAGCAAAGGAAGTTGGAGCCACGAAATTAGAATGATATTGTGACTCGCAACTAGTAGTGAATCAAGTAAACGAAGGCTTTGACACCAAAAATGACAGAATGGAGGCATATCTAAAAATTGTCAAAGAATTAACAAAAGATATAAAGTTCCGAATCAACAAAATCTCCAGATCTAAAAATACATCGGCCGATTCCTTAGCAGCTCTAGCATCTACAACAGACTCGTTCAGAGAAGAATCATTCCGGTAGAGAGTATTGACCGTCCCAGCATAACTCTACCAAAATGAGACAATGAACTCGTAACAACAATTACCAACGATATGAATAACTCACTGAAATGCAAGATGCAGAGCAACTCAGTGAACAGAAGGTCGATTGGCGAGACGAAATACTAGAATATATCTCAAATGGAAAGGCTTCATAAGATAGATGGGCGACACGTCGATTAAAAGCAAGATGTGCTCCCTACGCCCAACTCAACAGAAACTTATTTCGTCGGAGTGCAAATGGAACTCTCCTAACCCGTATTCATGGTGATGAAGCCAATGAGATCATCAAAAGGATGCATGACGGAGCTGGTAGAAAATCACAACGGTGGTAGAACACTCATGCATAAAATCCGAACTCTCGGATATTATTAACCAACAATGGCTAGAGATTGTGCACAATACGTAACAAAGTGTGACAAATGCCAAAGGCATGGACACATTATCCACGCTCCAACTGAAAAACTAGCGTTAGCAGTGATGTCATATCCATTTATGCGATGGGCAATGGACATAGTCGCACCATTACCGGCATCTCGGCAGAAGCGTTTCATGCTAATAATGACCGATTACTTCTCGAAATGGGTTGAAGCAAAGTCCTTCTCACATATCAAAGACAAAGATGTAGTGAAGTTCGTATGGAAGAATATCATATGTCGACACAGACTACCTTGTGAAATTGTAACGGACAATGGGTCTCAATTCATCTCGGCGAAATTCACTAATTTTTGTTCTAAATGGAATATCCGAGTAAATAAATCCACTCCAAGAAATCCACAAGGAAACTGATAAGCCAAAGCTACAAACAAGCAAATATTGGATGTGATCAAGAAGAGGTTAACATAAAAGAAAGGAAATTGGGCTGCCGAGTTGGATGGAGTACTTTGGTCACATCGTACGACCCCAAGACGCCCGACAAGACAAACCCATTTCTCCTTATCTCATGGAATGGACGCAATGGTTCCCACCAAAGTAGTATTCCCAACTTCGTGCCGCGAACGCTTCCCCGAGAACGAGAATTCCAATAATGAGGCAATGGAAGAAAGCCTCAACGACTTGGAAAAAGAACAAAATGAAGCACTTCTTCGAGTTCAAAACTATCAACAACAGACAGCAAAATACTACAATATGAAAAAGTTCGAGGATGGCACTTTACAATAGGAGATTTGGTTTTTTGAAATGTGTTTGAAAACATAGCAGAACTCAATGCCGAGAAATTAGACGCCAACTAGGAAGACCCATACATCATTTGTGAAGTAAAACTATGGGTTTACAAGATTGCAACAATGGAATGTGAGATGATTCCACGACGTTGGAATTTCATCAACCTAAAGAAGTACTAGTATTGATGACTTGCCAAATGCACTATTTAGTGCCCCTCATTCTACCGCCAAAAAAAAAGGAAATAATAATATACATGTAATCAAAACTACGTCTTGGCTTGATCCTTGTGGGGTACATAGGTAGCCTTCGGGTGCAGCTAAAAATAAATAAAATCATTATAAGTCCCCATCTCAGATCATAAAAAAAAAAAGAATAAGGATTACGCCCTAACTTCTGAAAAGACGAGATCAAATTCTCGCAAAAAGCGAAAACGAGTCTTAAAATCATGATGGGTCTTAAAATCCCATTCAAAATAGCCGAGTCTTAAATCTCGCCGAGACAACATTCTCGAAAACAATAGAAACTCCACTAAACCGAGACCAAGTTCTCGCAATTACAAATAAAGTCTTTGGCAAATTTGAATCACTAACACTAAAAAGACGAGTCTTAAAATCTCTTTGGGTCTTAAAATCCCACTCATAATTGTCGTGCCTTAAAACCTCACCAAGACAAAAATCTCGAAAGTAATAAAAATAAGTCAAAAAACTCACTTTAAAGCTGAAACCTAATTTTCACACTTGACTGAGATCGCATTTTCGTCGAAAATCTAAAAGCATAACTCTCAAAAGGGAAGAACACAATTTTCTTTTCTAATTTTTCGAAATTTCTTTCATCGAAACAAAGGGTAGTATTATGAAGATTATTTCCAAGATCACACTTCTTAAAACACTTAATCTGAGTCTTAACATCTCAGCTTTAAGCGTAAAACAGTGAAATCTCTCTTTCCAAACAAACGAGATCGAACTCTCAAACTTAGGGAGAGAACTTAGCTAAACGCGCAAATAAGAAAATATCTCGGGAATTAAACTTCATGATTCTTCCATTTGTTTCATCTTTACAAGTCAATCTTTGGCAAAGTTTACAATTTAAAACACGAGAATAATTCTCATTAATAATAAATTTCATTACACAGGAGAATAAAGTTAATTACAAGGCCAGATGCCGATAACAAGGAGTAAAGAAACAATTCGAAAGATCCAAGACCACAACTACCACGAGTCAAAGAGATGACTCATAAAAAAGCAAGTCGGTGGTTACAAGAGATCAAAGGAGAAACCCCTACAAATGCAAAGATTCAGATAAAAAAGAGATAGACTAACCCCTAGTATGATCATTGTTCCCCAATCTCGAAAACCGGCGCGACCAAGTCTCCAGGTTGCTACGGCGTCAAGTTCTCCCGACTAATAACTTCCTTGGACTGATTCAACTTAGCAGTTATTGAGTCACTCACTGACGCCAGGATATTCACACCACGATCAGAAAGCAGTTGGAGAACATTTATAGACCTAGATATTGGGCGTACGTCAACCGGGCTTCCAGGTTCACGTCCAAGTCGTTAAAGTGAGCGCCAATCCGGTTGAAATGCTCACCCAACTGGACTTGAAGATCGTTGTAGATTTTCTTCTTCTTGTCATTTACGAGCTGACGAAGCCGCAAGTTGAAATTCTCCTTTATGCAATCCAACTCAGACTGCAACCCTTGGAGTTTATCATTAGCCTTCTTGGTAGACTGGAAGGCCTCCCCGCGATTGGACTCGGCACACCTGAGCATCTCAGTCAAAGCTGCATTCTGCTCAGTCAAGCGGAGAACGTTCTCACGCTCAAGCTTCAACTCATCTTTTAGACGAGTGACTTCCTCTTCAGCAACGGTGACCCGAGACCTAGCCTCCGCCACTTCAATTTGATTATGTCCAGCCCAACCAGAAGATATCGAATTCCTCTGAACATTTCCATCTTGGTTAGCACGAGACCTTTCCCATTGGAGCATAATGCCGTTAAGGTAAGTGATAAACTGCGAAGACACAATATCTTTAATTAGAAGAAATCAACATTGAAAGAAGCAAAGTCAAAACAGCTTACCTGGAATAACAAGTAAGCAACTTCTTCATACTCCTCCCGATTCTCCATCCGGTCTGGAGAATGGAGAAGTTCAAGCGTCGTTCTTTTCTGATGCATCAAGTCGGCACATTCCAAACAAATTTCCAAGATGGATCTTGGATCGGAGTGGTTGTGAGTAAAGCGGAAGTCAGGAATTCCCCTATTCATTCCGCGGGAGGCACCAAAAGCCCTAGAACGAGTAACCACACCAGGAGAAGAAATCGTTAAAGGATCCATGTTGGGCCTTTTAGGAAGTCTTGAGGTACCACGATTGGAAGATGAAGGGACCTCGACTATATCCCTAGTCGAAGGAGCAGAAGAACGAGTGACCCTAGAGGATCCACCGGAAGGATGAGCATTTACTCCCTCTAAAGCGGCGTTTAAACCTTCATCAACGTTAGGGAGTTTAAAGTCATCGAGACCCATCCTTAAGGGATTAAAGAAGAATATTGAAAAACAAAAAGAAAAGTGAAGAAGAGACCAAAGTCGGAAGGAAAATTAAAGAGAATAGAAGAAAGTCAGAAAAAGGTTATCGAAAGTCAGATGTGTGGTAAAAAGAAAGGTTTGGTGCGGTATTTATAGAAATTTACCGGAAACCGAAATGGCACCAAACGGAAATAATTACTTAGCGGGTGAAAATCGAGGAAACCGTGCAAGTAACCCAATCACAGACTGACACATGGACCGGAGGTTCTAGAAGCATGTAATTTTCCGACTCGGAAATTCTGACTTAATTTTTTGAGTTTGAGGAGGACAATTGTTGGAGGTGGATACGAGATTGTACTTCGGTCCACGGAAAACAATAGGTCCAACACGCTAAGTGTTCAACTCGGCAGTATTATCGAAGTCTCAACTCGGATTTCCTAATCAACTTGGAGGAATTCCTTCTCGGAAGAGCACTAAAGCTTGAAGGAAGTCGAACGACACGTCATCAAACAAAGAAATGAAAATTTTCCTATTCGGACATGGAAAATTTCCGAAAATCTAGTTATAATCTTCTAGATAAAACCAAATCTTAGAAATTGTATTTTTTTTTTATCAGATCTACTTTGTAACCGCCTCTATGTTCTATAAATAATGAGACAAATCCTCCCATAAAGGATCATGAGCTTTTTTGCACACATTGAGCAATAAGAGCAACTCAGCAAAACAATTACTTGCGTGATACTCTTTCTCTCTAAATCTATAAAGAATCCTTGTCCAGTATTCGTTATCTTTAATCAGAATTGCGGTTCAGTCCCTTGTGCTAGACCCGGTTCGAACATACTATACTAATCATTGTTGGAGCATGAAATAAATTTTTAAAATTATTTTTTATTTAAAAACATACGATAGGTTTTGTAATATATATAATCATAATTATCAAAAATCAGTGACCTATAGTTTTATTATTGAATATCAAATATAATTCTATAAATATAAAATTTAATAATTATCAGCTTTGTAAACTCTTATGACTCGCATTTTCTTTGAATTTATAGAAAATATATACACTAAAACATATATATATTTTTTTTGTAAAAATAACATTTTTTCTAACCCGTAATTATCTAAATGTTTTTATAACATTACTATTTTCAATTACAAAAAATATCTAAATATATAATAAATATATGAGCATAAAAATTAAATAAAAATATTATATATTTACATATTATTATCTTACTTTTTCCTAATTTATTTATTCTCACTAATATTTTATTTGTAACATGTATTTGTTTAAAACTTATATATGTCATAAATTATAAATATATCTAACAAAATTAATATTATAAATGCTATATGTATATATAAAGAAAATTAATGCACTACAACATATATATTTTTATATAATATGAAATTGATCTGATATATATGGTCGTTTAGAATTTTTGTTGTATTATCAATTCGATTTAGAATGATATCTAATTTGAGCATATTATATATACAATTTTTTTTATTGATCAATATTTTTTTTTTAAAAAATGACACATAAAAAATAGTCTAAATTTTTGAAGATGTGATTATATGATTTATTTTTTTTGAAAATAAGATAAAATAAAATAATAATGAAAATATATATTAAAAATATTTAATTTAATTGATTATTAAATATTTTTGGGTAATGATACTGTAATTGTTTACAATTTTGTATTTCGAGTTCTAAAAAACATCATTCTTAAAGAGTTTTCTGCAAAACCATCAAAGTGATCATATCTTGCAAGAAAATCATCAAAGTTAAATCTGTACAGAATAACCATAATGCAAAATAGGTAACGAGAAATTCACTGTGATGAGGGTTATGGTCGTTGTGGTTATGAATTAGAAACAGTGAATTATGTTCTTTTGAATGTCTACTAGCTCGTCAAGTGTGGGATCTATCGAAGGTTTTATCTCTGATTGAATTGTTTACTTGGAGTTCAGTGTTTTTGAATCTCGACTACTTATTCTGGCGGATCCTAGAAATGGTAGATAAGTGAAGTTTTTTGTGGATTCTTTAGTATATATGAAAATTTAGGAATGATAAGATCTTTTCCAATATAGATAGAGACCCACATAAGATTGTCGAGAAAGCACAAAAAGAAATGGATGCTTGGTTTAAGGCGTAAGTTTCTTACTCAGGCAGTATGTTCTTGGGAAGTCAAGATCACGAAATTCAGGCTGCAATTATCTTTAGAACTCTTTTAGTTATAATTCATTCTTTGGCTATAGGTGTATAGTGGATGATATTCTTTTACCGAAAGCCTGGGAAGCATTAGTATAGATGTGTGTGGAATTCGAAAGAATCTTTCAACTTTACATTCAGAATTTGAGACGAAATAAAGTGTTTATATGTTTAAGGTGATCTAAATTAAGTTTTGTGATTGAGTGTGCGGAGGTAGTGAAGATAGTGGAGAATTCGACGAAGTTGTCAAATAAAAGTCAAGCTGTTAATAAAAGATTAATTGGTTTAAATCTATATTAGAAGTAACTCAAATTTGGTTAAGTGATAAATTCACTCTGAAACTTCATAAATGGTAGATTTATTTTGATAATTATGAAGAACAATAGAAAAACATGAATAAACTATGAAGTTAGCTTTGAACCAAAAAAAAAAAAAGAAAAAAACTATAAAGTGAGTGACAAAAAAAAACTATAAAGTGAAGGACTTGACGAAAATAAAACCGAAATGAAGAAGCAAATAGAGAAAGAAGATACGAGAAGATTATAAAAATAATGAGCGTCTTTGGATTCGGTTTCTCAAGTTTCAATTAATCCCCAATTCTCTACCCATTTTGCAGTTGGAGCTCCCAGATTCTTCATTTTCCTCGTCTCTTCGTTATATCTTCAATTCTCAATTTTTTCGTAGAAGAAGATTTTCATCCGTCGGATGGTTCTGGAAACTTCTATCTTTGTCAGTGAGTTAGATCATTCCATGGCCGTTGAACACCAATCGTACGATGCCTGAGCTGCGTAGCCACGCACACAGAGATCGGGCCGATAAAAACCCGAATAAGAGCTCAATTGCTTTGAGGAGAAGTCCGAGACAGAGGCAGAAAGTGGTGGCAAAGGATCGAATTGAGAAGGAGGCGATTGTAGCAGAAGAGGAAGAAATTAGGGTTTCGAGAGAAGATAACAAGATGGATGAATACGATAGTGGTGGTCAAGCACCTCTACCTGATGATGAAGGAAACCCTCCTCCACCTCCTGAAAAGGTGTCAAATTTTTTGTTTTTCCTACTCAATTTAGCTCTCATGAGAACTGGGTTTTTATGATTAGTCCCCTTTGAGGCTACTAGCTCTTGCATTGTGTGTACTGCCTTTGATTAGGTTATTCTGACAAATTTGATTTGACTTTTTGTTTTTTCACAGGTTCAGGTTGGTGGTTCCCCTATGTACAAATTAGATAGAAAACTAGGCAAAGGAGGTTTTGGACAAGTTTATGTTGGTCGAAAAATGGGCACGGCCACTCCTAATGCTAGATTTGGCCCGGGAGCTATGGAGGTATGTTGGTTGTGTTTTCAAATTTACCTGCTTTTGTTCGATTCTGTATGGTCTGTATGTTTCATTGATGTGTCCACTTTTGCAGGTTGCTTTGAAATTTGAGCATAGAACCAGCAAAGGATGTAACTATGGGCCACCGTATGAGTGGCAAGTTTACAAGTGAGCTCTATGGTTTGTTTTGTTTTTGGTTGTATAAGATTCTTATAGCAGGATGAGATATGTAATGTATGGTCTGTATGTTTCCTTGTCCAGTGCACTTGGTGGCAGTCATGGTGTGCCACGAGTTCATTTCAAAGGTCGGCAAGGTGATTTTTACGTGATGGTATGTAGACTTTAGCTAGGATTGAACAATAGCACTTTCTGCTCATAGCTACATGCGGTATCACTAATTACAGCTTTTAATCCTTCATACAGGTTATGGATATTTTAGGGCCTAGCTTATGGGATGTTTGGAATAGTGTCTCTCAAGCGTAAGCATTCCCTCTGAGAAACTTTAACTTAATTTTGTAGCATATGAAGATCTTGCTATATGAACCATTGATGAACAAAAAAAATTCATGAGATAAGCCCTTTTATATTGGTATTCAATACACATCACATAACTTTGTTCGTTTTATACATTCTAGGATGTCAACCGAGATGATTGCATGCATTGCAATTGAGGCAATATCCATATTAGAAAAGATGCATTCTAGGGGGTAAGCATTTTATATTATTTTTGACTCTGCTACTGTTACTGCACTCTCTTTCTTTAGATGTCTTGGCTAAGCAGTGCTCCTGTTTCTGGCAGATATGTGCATGGTGATGTAAAACCAGAGAATTTTCTGCTTGGGCCTCCAGGAACTCCTGAAGAGAAAAATCTTTTCCTTGTAGACCTGGGATTAGGTATACTTATCTCTGTATTGAGAATAAGCGTATGTTGCTCTCTTTCTACGGCTTATCCAATCTGTTGAATTTGCAGCAACCAAGTGGCGTGATACTGCAACTGGACTACATGTTGAATATGACCAGCGTCCTGATGTTTTTAGGCAAGTGGATTCAGCACCATGCATAATATGCCTGAGGTTTATTTTTATTAGGGACTTCGATCGTATGTTAATCATTACTGTGTTGGTTTTTGCATCCTCAGAGGAACAGTACGTTATGCTAGTGTACATGCTCATCTTGGAAGAACATGTAGTCGGAGGGATGACCTGGAATCTCTTGCTTACACTCTTGTTTTCCTTCTTCGAGGACGGCTTCCATGGCAAGGGTACCAGGTTCGGGACTTAAAAGTTACTGACTTTTTCTCTGGCATTTATCCTTGTCAATAATTAGATTTGTTTTTGTTAGGGAGAGAACAAAGGTTTTCTTGTTTGTAAGAAGAAGATGGCTACTTCCCCAGAAACGCTCTGCTGCTTCTGCCCCCAACCCTTTCGTCAATTTGTTGAGTATGTGGTCAATTTAAAGTTTGATGAGGAGCCTGACTATGCTAAATACATCTCCCTTTTCGATGGAATAGTAGGCATAGATCCAGATATTAGGCCACTAAATACTGATGGTGCACAAAAGGTGATTTTGTGATCTCTTTTGTGACATGTTTAATGAGGTTCTGCTATTTAGTTCCAGTCTGGAATGCCTCATGCATTATTGTGTTTGTCTGGTGTGAAGCTCATACAACTAGTGGGTCAAAAGAGGGGGAGACTGACAATGGATGAGGAGGATGAACAACCAACAAAGAAGGTCAGATTGGGAATGCCAGCAACACAATGGATCAGCATTTACAGTTCTCACAGACCAATGAAGCAACGGTGACATCTTGGATGATAGTTTTTGGTATGCATGCAGATGAACTGGCAGCTGACATATGTTTTTTCTTCGTGCAGATATCATTATAATGTTGCTGATACAAGGCTTGTACAGCACATCGAAAAAGGAAATGAGGATGGTTTATTTATCAGCAGTGTGGCTTCTTGCTCAAATCTCTGGGCTCTAATTATGGATGCAGGAACTGGCTTTATGGCCCAAGTTTATGAGCTATCACCAACCTTTCTCCACAAGGTAGCTTCATTCAAAATCGTCGGGTAATCTTTCCAAATTTGCCATGTCTGCACAGCTGCTGTCACTAACATTTACGATATTCTCCAACTTGGGCATTTTGCCATTTGGTATATATGTTTTGTAGGAATGGATTATGGAACAGTGGGAGAAGAATTACTATATCACAGCAGTAGCAGGAGCAAATAATGGGAGCTCTTTTGTGGTTATGTCGAAGGGTAATGTTGTTATATTCCTTTTAAATGAAGGTGTTCCATATTATCTCTGATTCACAGCTCTCATCCTTTGGATTCAGGGACCCAGTATTTACAGCAATCCTACAAAGTCAGCGATTCTTTTCCTTTCAAGTGGATAAATAAAAAATGGAGGGAAGGATTTTATGTTACATCAATGGCAACTGCAGGAAGCAAATGGGGGATTGTAATGTCTCGTGGAGCTAATTTCTCTGACCAGGTCTTGCAAAGTCTATTATATTTTTGCTTTGGGGATTGCCTGAATAGAAAGCATGCATCACTTGCATCAAATGATATTATGTGGGGGGCTTTTGTTATGCAGGTTGTAGAACTAGATTTTCTATACCCTAGTGAAGGTATACATCGACGATGGGATAATGGCTATCGAATTACATCAGTTGCTGCAACTTGGGATCAGGCTGCCTTTGTCCTTAGTGTGCCAAGAAGGAAGCCTACTGACGAGACACAAGAGACTCTTAGAACCTCTTCTTTTCCGAGTAATCATGTCAAGGTTTGCTTGCTGGTCTCTTATTTCCATGTCTATTGTTATTTGGCATGTAGCATGTAACTTCTAGTTTTTTTTTTTTTTTTTTTTTTTTTTTTTTTTTTTTTTTTTTTTTTTTTTTTTTTTTTTTTTTTTTTTTTTTTTTTTTTTTTTTTTTTTTTTTTTTTTTTTTTTTTTTTTTTTTTTTTTTTTTTTTTTTTTTTTTTTTTTTTTTTTTTTTTTTTTTTTTTTTTTTTTTTTTTTTTTTTTTTTTTTTTTTTTTTTTTTTTTTTTTTTTTTTTTTTTTTTTTTTTTTTTTTTTTTTTTTTTTTTTTTTTTTTTTTTTTTTTTTTTTTTTTTTTTTTTTTTTTTTTTTTTTTTTTTTTTTTTTTTTTTTTTTTTTTTTTTTTTTTTTTTTTTTTTTTTTTTTTTTTTTTTTTTTTTTTTTTTTTTTTTTTTTTTTTTTTTTTTTTTTTTCTGCAGGAAAAATGGGCCAAGAATCTTTATATTGCATCAATTTGTTATGGTCGAACTGTTTCATGAAGTTGTGATTTTTGTTAGGATGCAACTAAATTTAGCTTTACCATACATCCGCTGAGGGAGAAAGAAGAAACCGTTGTGATCAGTGATGCTGCGTGCTTAGAACAATCTTTTAGCAAGGTTGAACGAAAGATGTACGCCAAACTCTTCTTCACTAGTGCTGTAATGTAGTCCATTAACAGCAAAAATTATCCTGTTTTCAACTTGGATGACTTGTTTGAGGAAAGAAGTTTAAATTTCTTAGATTAAAAAGGGTATTCTGGCTTAGTAGAGGAGAGCCACAGTTCGATTCTATGTAGCAGTAATGAAGCTGGAACTCTTTGATGAAGCAGAAAGTGAAATGATTCTGGTTTTTATTGTACCTGACCTTGAAAGTTTTCTCTTGTGATAATTTTATGTTCCTTGCATGCCGTTTTTTAGTTAATCGTGTAGGAAGCAGGGAATTTGACCATCAAGTGGTCTTTAAACCTTTTTTGGTTAAGAGGAATCCAACAGAAAGTTATTGATTATCTGAGCATATGGGTTTCAGTTAAACCCGATGTGTCATCCTTAGCTTCTCTACTGCTGATTATGAGGTTAGATCGTCTTCTTCACTATTTTGTTAACTGATGAAGTGAAACTTGAGTTAAGTGCAGACTTCAGGGCATTTTACTTATGAATTCTGCCTTTTGCTGTCTNTTTTTTTAATTTTGCCTTTTGCTTTCTGCTGCCTGGAGCTTGAATCCATGATGAATGGTTTTTTTTTTTTTTTTTTTTTTTTTTTTCAATTTTGTTCGCGTGCTCTAACGTGTATTGTTTGATGCATGAAGATGAAATGTGGAATAGAGTAAAGACAACATGAATGGTAATAAAAGAAATAAATCTTTTGACAATAATGATCCAAGTATTGTTGCATATATGTTTGGTGCAGTTTACGAGTTCTCATTGTAGTCAAGCCTCCAGTGTCGAGTTTTCGATTCTCTTAATTGATTTTTTGTTTTTTTTGTCAAGCTGAGTTTCTTCCAAAAATCTTAATTGTTTTTTTTTTCTTCTTTTTTTTTCTAAATGGTGCGAGGTTGCTTGACCATTGACGTTTTATTTCTTTCTTAGTAACTTGTATTAAGCACCCGCAGTTCTCACTTGTCTTGAGCGTTTTTAAAAACTACTGATAGCAATAATCTGACCTTCGCGGTTAGTACTTACTATCCGATAATATTGTGTTTAAAGTTATTATTTTTATCTCAGTCGCAATCTTTGAACTGAAAGTTGAGCCTCAGCATGAGTTTGAGACTTGCAATAATAAAAGAAAAAAAAATGAATTTACACCATAAGCCAAAAACTAATTCAAAAATTACAAACGCCAAATTCTCATTTACGTTTTCAAAATAAAAACGTCCGAAGACAGTTTTCGTGGGTACAGTTGATTTATCCACAAAGAAAAAACTCATTAAGAGATTCAGAACTCCCTAATTAAGACCGCACAACTTGCCATAATTATATTCTTAAACGAGTAAGGGTTCCTCCATCACAAATATGAATTATATATAACATATGTATGCATATTGACGAAAAACATCAAATCCTTAAGAGCTGTATCGTTACTAATTTAGTCCAGTTTCGTGAAGCTATTTTTGTAATATTCGACATAAGAGTTTACTAGGATGGTTCCGGTTTGGGGAAGTTACCATTCTATGGTAATTTCGAAATAAGTACGCATTGAACTATAAGCGACACTCGGTTTTAATACCGTTTCAGCGCATGTCATCTGCAACCTGAGAGCCCCGAACTGCCCAAAAAGACGATGGCTTCAACTTCTTGTTTGTCGCTGTAAAAAGCCAACCTAATTGGGTTTCACAAGTGGAACAATTTGCAATTGTCCATGCATACCTGCAAGTTTAAGACACATCGGAGTTATAATGGTAGAATTGGAATATCACTGCTTAACAAAGTGCAAGAACTGATCCTATGACAATCCAGCCTATACATATGAACAATTGATCTACCTGATGCTTTTGTAATTAGCTTGTTCTGAACCAAAACTAGTTTTTTTAGATAATACAAATTCGAAGTTCCCAAGGACGCATAAATAGTGACTTAAGCTTTACAATTACTGAATGAGTGATTAAGTATAGTGAAATATTAGGTCACAGTTGGTTATAATATGATATAATAAAAGACAAGCATTGAAAAGAAAGAAAAAGTCTTACCCAGGAAACCAACTGTCCTTTGCTATAGGTCTACCTCGAAGCGCTATGTCATTTGCTTTGTAAAAGGTCATTATTTCGTGCACATAGCCATGCGGATTTACATACGCACCAAGAGGACCATCACTAGACATAACCAACATGTCTTTTCTTCTTGCTATGACAGTCTGAATTAGTATGCAAAACGTATCAGTAAATCAAGATATACAACGGATTGGAAGTAGAATTGTTAATTTTACTAATTTTCTCACAAAATACCTGACAGTGTTTACATCGAACACGATCAAAACTCTCAAGTAATTCAATTTCTCGTTGCAATCTGTATGTGACTCCGTCAAGCTCCAATAGCTCTTGTCTAATTGACTCAGACACGGGAATTTTACTGGCAATGAAAAAAGATAGAATATCTGGTTTATTCACAAAAGCCTCCATGTCCGGAACCCCAACTATCTGCTTCCACAGATCTGCATGTTATCTTAATATTAGCAGAATCTTATTGTGTGTGCTACTTGTAGAACGATCTAAGACAAAGGAATTTACCAGCTGCTCTTTGAGCAAGATAGTATGAGTCATACATCCTATACACCCAGAATGGCCAAAATGCTCTTGGGGCCATACGGAATCTGGTTAGATCAGTATTCTTCCGGAAACTTGGCAGAATATTTTGCTTCTGACGTTTCCCTTTCGTTTCAGGTGTCTTGCCAATTTCTGATTGCCTAGTTTCCTTTTCGTTGTCTTGCCCAAATGTTGAACATCCAACGGACCTAGAGCTGTATGGAACAGACCCACTAGATTGGATTTCAGATGTGCTGACTACTTGATCATCATCACTACTTGTTGAGTCACAAAATATTGAGTCAACTATTGAATAATGGAGTCTTTTTTCTGATGGAGAAAGAGCACTTTCAAAACTTTCTTCAGAATTTGCGTCAGAATCTCTATGAGGTGAAGATAAAGGCATTTTACTCGAGGGATAGCAACCTTGCAACTTGCTTAACGGTACCAGTTTCCCGAATGCATCCTTGGGAGTCCTTAAGGGCACATTTTCCTCAACAATTTGAACCTCTCCACATGGCTGCAACAAGGATATAAAGAGAAAATAAGGTTCTTCAAACAAAACAAAGATTCATACCCCAATATTACTAATAAAGAGGCGGATGTCTATGATATGAGAGAATGTTCATACAAATCCTTCACTGTCAGTCCAACGACGTTTTAAACGGAACCGTTGTTGTCCACGAGTAATAACATTGAATGAACCGTCCCCAAGTCGACGATATTGTCGTATCTGCGATTATAACCGAAAATTGTATGTTACATAACTAGAACTAAAAGATCCAAATTATTCCAGTGATTAAACATAGAAAAACCAGCCATGCTGTTCTCAACTTCCTACATCATACCCTTGTCTCAAGCATTGGTCCAGAAACATTACGCAAAGAATTAGTCCAAAGTTTTTAGGCAAGAAATCGTTCAACATTCTTCACATTTCTTGCTACCAGCAATCATATCAGATTCCACAATTCCAAATACAAAACTCCGGTAATTTTCCATTTTCATCACAAACAGTTTAATATCCTACATTAAGAATTTAGAGGTATTTTTTAATTGGCAGATATTGTAAGAGGTCTAAATTGCTGTAATCTGCTTAATACTATTTCAAAATAACTATAATTAATTCATTCTATAAAAATTTAAAGAAAGTAAATCCAAAACCTGAAATGAGATAAAGCAACAATGTTCTGGAAACAAAAACCTGAAAGAATATAGCTTTATCTACAACCATTTGGAAAAGGAAATCATCGAAAGATTACCTCTGCGGTTGTCCCAACATTGGCATACTTGAACTGAGCACCTTCTCTGTAAACACGAATCTGAGGAAAAAAGAAAAAATATTAGATGTGTGACATTAGAATCAATATGATATTTAGAGAACCGAAAACTATCAAAGCAAAAGATTAAGTCACCTACCACACCAATAGTGGATGGAGCGTTAGTTTGGTTTAAAGCTCTCTCAACAGCAGCCAAAAAACTAGACTGAATAATTCTAAGGGGAAGTGTGGCCTCTGGATATAGAACCACTCCTGAAGTATTGCAAAACAGTAGTGTCAAATGTCAATGTCTACATACATATCTGGACACTAACACTAGAAAGGGACATACAACTCTTCACACTATACATGTCTTTACACAAATTAGTTTCTTATGAATGGCACACATATGGTGTGCTCGTTCAATTCAAGTTAGCAACTCATTCTTACACTAAAAAGCTACAGCTCTAACCACTAAGAGGAGAAAAGCTATCATCAAGCCATATTATATTAAGAATACCTTCAAGATAGAAAAGCGGGATCTTCAAAACAGTTCCTCCATCCACCAAAGCAATTCTTCTTTGAGTGTCCTCAACCTCTGGTAAAGAGTAAGCACGTACGGTCAACAAATGCGTTCAAAAGAGTAAAGAAACACAAGACGAGAAGAATCAATCCATACCGCCAAGATAGGTATGTAAAGAAGCCACAGCTGGGTTGAAAATAAGTTCATCAACACCGATATTACCACTGCCAAATACCAAATGCAAAATCAGAGGAAAGCAACAACTTAGCCTTCAAGAGGGACAACAAAAGTAAAATACTAAGGAACAAGATGAAAACAATAGCTTCATTTATCAATCACATCCCAGGAAGAAATCAAATTACTGTTTCGTAGATCCGTTTATCTATAATCGCACGAAACCTTATATACTCAAAAAAAAAACACACCGCAAAATCAAAAGCTAATGATACACTCTAAGTTAACTCTTCCGTACACTTGACTAAAAAAACATTGATTGCGTAAACAGAGTTCGATGAAGCTACTAGAGTGAGCAAATGAACGAGCGAATGTAGAGAATAGGTAACAAACGATCGTAACCAGAAACCAACAGAAAATAATTGTTATGAGGAGAAATTGCTCACGAAAATGAGGCGTGAGAGGTAGAGCGAAATGCAGCGAGATCTTCATCATCATCTTCGTCATCGGAATCGTGAAGATCATCGACTTCTTCGACTTGTAATTCCTCGAAATCAAGCTCCCGAATCTGCTCCATCTGAAGCCTCTCTCTCTCTAGAATCCTCTCGTTGTCCATTTTTCTCTCTATCGTTGCGTTTACCCGCCACTAGAGAAGACCCTTTAGCTACCTCCGCGGTTTCCAGGTTTGTCTCCGTCATCGTAAGTGATCGGGCCCGGTTTATGGATCCAATACCCGGCCCAACTATCTCGGGTTACTATACGATTTTCCAGAAGATATACCAAAATTATCGTTCAGTCCTCCGTTTGGTTCTATCGATGATTGAACCAAACCAATCTAATAACCGAATACACCTGCAAAAGGATCAATGGATAAATGGCTCTCGTAGGGAGAAAAAAGATCAAAAATACTGTCTTTCGAAATGTGGTAATTAAATAATTTATTTTATAAATAAAATGGTGGTTATTTACATTGCTGTCCCCAATATCTGACAAGGTGTATGAGGGTGGACCGGGTTAACCCGCTAAAACATAGATCCATTCGGTTTAATGTAAAATTAAACTAAAAATTGATTACTTATAGAAACCGGTCCAATTACTCGGGTTTAGAAAAAACCGGTGTAATCCTAATTTCTCAAATCGCGAAATCATTCTGTCCTAACCCAACCGATCCATCTGCTAACCATAAGTCATTTCCCAAATCGCGAAATCATCGTCCTCCTCTCTGTTTCTTCCCTCCGATATTCTCTTGCGAGCGATTCCACCGGAGAGTTCTCAAATCACGCTTCGAATTCTAGATGGTTCGTACAAAGCATATAGCGTATAGGCCAAGACAAAGGGATCGAGATCGAGAACCTTCAGATATATCAAATCCTTCAGAAGTCCGATCGAATTGGTCTATTTGATTTACTCCTCCTCCTCCTCCAGCGAGAGACGACAGAGAGAAAGATGCAGAGAAAGTCCAGTCTCCTCCGGCGAGAGAAAACGAACAAGAAGATGGTGAGAAAGTCGAGTCTCCGCTACTGGAGAGAGAAATCGAAGAAGAAGATGCGCGAGTGGGAGAGGAAGTCGAAGAAGCAGATGCTCAAGTGGAAGAGGAAGTCAAAGAAGTAGATGCTCGAGTGGAAGAGGAAGTATTGGGGTATTTTCCTCCGGCGAGAGAAGACAATGAAGAAGAAGATTCGAGATGTAACAGAGAAGTGGAATCGCCAATTGAAGAGCTAGTGGATTCTCATCTTCCAGCGAGAGGAGACAGAGAAGATATGCAACAAAAAGAAGAAGTAGATGGGCCAGACGTAACAGCTAGTGTAAGTAATCTCAATGTTTATCCTGCTATGTGTTTATGGTGAAATTATGTTAGTTTAGGTTTGCTTTTGTTAAGGGTAATGGTTGCTATAAGTTTAGCATTTGATAATGCTTAGTTTCTGGTGGAATTTTGTATTTTAGATTAGATATTGATCGGAAATTACTGCTTCTGTGTTATTAGTGTTGTTTTTGTTATCGGAAATTTCATATTGGTTGATTAGATATTGTTCCATTAGAAATTTCTGCTTCTGTGTCATATTGGTTGATTAGATCAATATGTAATATTGATCTATTAGATATTGTTTTTGTTATGAGAATTGGTTGATGTTAATTTTGATATTTGATATTGCATAGATTAAGTTGGAATATTTGTAATTTTGGTATTGTCTAAAAAATGTGATATTGATCAGTGAGATTGGATTGTCTAAAAAACGTGATATTGATTATTTGAGCATTTGAGCATGATATTGGTTATTTGAGCCGAATTCTTTGTTTCTTAAATTGTTATATTGTCTATATGATATGAAATTTTGGATATTGGTGATAGTGGTTATTGCTTGTGACAATAGAAAGGATCCGAATTTGTATATAGATACAATTCATATTTGTTTATATTGTAGGAGTCATTGGATGAAGGAACTCAAGTAATAGAACCTCTGAGTATGTACTTGCCCACAACTGAGTATAAGAAGACAATAAAGATCACCACAAGGTGCTATGTTGCAAAGACCGTGGAGAATATCGAGAAAATGCTTGACGATCATGAGAAGCAATGGTTCTATGATCATCCTCAGTTCTGCCACTTCTTCCACATGCCGGGGGATGAAAACCACCAGACAATGGGCATGTGGATGATGTTAATGCGGAGGGCTTGTACATCGAAGAAGAAAGAAGAATGGTTCGTGGTTAATGGGGTACCAATCAGATATTCATTGAGAGAGCACGCACTTATATCGGGTTTACATTGTCATGAGTACCCTAATAATCATGAAGAGATGGGAGATTTTAGGTTTGTGGAAAGGCATTTCAAGAGGAGTAGAGTGACACAGGAAGCTGTTGAGCAAAGTTTATGAAAATGAGAACTTATTCAAGAGATAGATTGAAGATGGCCGTTCTCTATTTCTTGTCGGCTGTCATAAAAGGGAATGCAAAGAGAGGATCACGAGCAACAGTGGTAAGCAAATTCTTGAGGCATGTGGTTACCAATCTAGACGAGTGTGTTACTTTCCCATGGGGGAGATTGACTTTCTTTGATAATTTAAAAGAAATCGAGCGTGTATTTAAGCTCTTTGATGGTGACAAACATGCTACCAAACATGCTGTAAACTTCCCCAGTTTTATAAAACCTCTGGAGGTATGTTATATTGCATTTAGTTGGTTTATTTGAAATCTGGTTTTTAAAAGTTAATTGAGAAACTTGTAACTTAATATTATCGTTTATATTTTTGTGTAGCTTCTACCCTTTGAAGTCATCCCTAAGTTGATGGAGTTAAGGGAATAGGTAGTGAACGCTCATAGTGACTGTCCAAGAATGTGCAAGTCGAGGTTTGGTCCTTGTTTGATGAGAGGATATAGGCTTCAAAAAATAAATGAAGCGCTTGGAGAAACTACTGTAAGTTATTCATTGTTATACCTGATTTGTAATAATATCATTGTCTAATTTATTTTTTTACACTTGTCGGGTGATTGACAGCTTTTTAAAAGCAACTACAGATGAGGAACATCTGATCAGTGGTATTCCTGAAGAAGACGATGCTTTTGACAACATTGTTGATGCTTGGACTCAGCGCTTGGTGATAGAAAACCGGAAAATATTTTTTCCAAAAAAGTTAGAAGAGGAGAAACGGGCCAGAGAAAGTAATGCTGAGGACCCATCTGATCCGGGAGAAAATTCGAGGCCGGTGTCATTTGGTTTGAATAAATTAAAGGAGATGATGGTAGCTGAATTCAAGAAAATGAATGACACACTAGGAGGTATGAATAAGAGGTTGGTGGACGTGGAGATGATTGTTAGAGGTCAAGGAATTACAAGAGAGATAGGTAATGTTGGTGGTGGAGATGGTGTTGGTCAGGGTTTAGGATAGGAGGAAGCTGAGGAAAATGGTAATGGGCAACAAGATGTTGAGGAAAGGGATGAAGCTGAAAACGAAGAGGTAGAAGAAGCAGAAGAAACGGAATATTCAGATGATGGAGAAGGGATTTGTGAGACAGAGGACGCAAAAACATGAGCAAAAGAAGAGGAATAAGAGATCTTTCTCCGAGTTGAGGAAACCTCCATATGTTATGCAGACGACAAGGCAAACAAAGCAGAGGTTGGAGAGCAATGTGGTGTAGGGATTCGTGGTGTAGATTCAGGATGATTGGATTCTTTGATACATTTATTTTGGTATTTTAAATATGTAACCGTATGTTTGGTTCATCTTTTGGCATCTTTTGGTACATTTATATTGTTTAGGATTATCTTATTTTAGTATATCTATTTTGAATGTGGTTTTCTATGCTTAATATGTAACCGTATGTTTGGTTCAATCTCTTTTGGTATTTTAGTATGGCTAGTCTTATTTTAGGACAAATTGTAGTTTTATATGCCGATATATAACATAGAAACAACAAAGAAACTACTTAAATAGAACATAAGATTTTAAACAAATCAACTACTTAAATACAACATAAGATTTAAACAAAGAAACAACTTAAATAGAACATAAGATAAGATTGTAAACATTAATTCAACCTTTTTCTCATAAACATAGTAACAACATAGATTTCAAAATTGGGTTTTTAAACAAAGAAACAACTTAAATAGAACATAAGATAAGATTGTAAACATAAATTCAAGCTTTTAAACAACATGAAAACTTAAATATAACATAAATTCAAGCTTTCAACATAAGTTTTTAAACAACATGGAAACTTAAATATAAAATAAACGAAATATTAGAACATAAGTATTTAAACAACATACATAACAACATAGAAGCAACTCACAGCATAGAAATGACAAACACACAACCACAAGAACAAATCTTTAAAACATCAAGAGGATCGAATCAAATTTAGGACATCCTCTTAATTAATTGGGCTATTGTAACATTGTTGCTTGCAATCATATCTTTAAGCTTGGCGAGCTCTTTGCTTAGATGTTCAATGGCCATTTGCAGTTTACAAATCTGAGCCGAATGTTGGGAAGACGTGGAATGTAAAGTCTTTACCGCATCCTCCATAGCAATGTCCCAAGGTGTGTGAGTGTGCAATCCATCATTCTACAAATATAGTCATGTGAACATGTCAAAGAAACGCCATTTCACCGAATATCCACCAAATGATTTTATAGTTTTACCTCAAACACTTTACATATGAAGTATGTTTTGGCGGATTCCTTTGTGGTATCTCTTATTATCTTCCCACCGCATAGACATTGCTTAGGGATCCCGTGAATGCTTTCCATAATCCGTTCAATACGTTTCTCGGTGGCCTTTCTCTCCTCGTCACTCATGGTTACCTTGCAACAAGTGAAAAGCAAAGTAATTAGTAATTGAAATTGCGATATAGAAGAAATGAAAATCTCAATGAAAACAAACATACCTCTGTGAAATGGAAAAGGATGAAGAGCTATAATACTAGAAATGGAAATGGAAAAGGATGAAGAGCTATAATCGTAGAAATGGAAATGGATATTGGATAGAAAGTTTAAAGAAATTTTAAAGAGAAAATTGAAAACGGAAATAGCAAAGAAAAGTGTAGAGAAATATATAAAAAACAAAGTCTGCTCAAACTCATTTGGATTTAGAAAGGTTTGTACTTTGAAAAATTTTAAATTGTGTAATTGGCTAAATTTGGAGGCAACATTTAAATTTGGCAAGAATTTTTTGGGTTTGAGATGAGTGAGGAAGAGTTGGTTTTGATGTTTTAGTTGAATAGAAGAGGATAAGAGTTGACTAAATGGATGAGTTGATTTTGTTTGGATTTTCTTGTACAAGACATGACAAATAAAGTATTAGGCCACATGTTTTGTTAGTTAGGCCACATGTGCTTATCCTCGAGCGTAGTTATACCCTAGTTATTTAGTTGTGCATAAATTCAAACAGTTATACATTAACCTTAAATCAGTAATTCTTAGTTTAACCAACATTAATTTAATGAATGTTGGTTGAACAGATGAAATATGATATTTTATAACTTCTTACGTGAATATATGTAGTTATTTTTTTACATTCACACAGTTGAGCAGATGTGGTGAGATCATATGAATTATCTCCACAAACACATCATAGTTAACCATTGTATTCTACTAAGAAAGAGAAACATAGTCCTTGATTAATTTGAATTTATGATTTAGTATTTAACCAACCAATTGTGTTGAATAAAATGTTGTATTGAATTAGATTAAACCAAATTGGGTTGAATATAATGATGTGGTATTGAATCATATTGAACCAAGTTGTGTTGAACCATATTGAACCAATCGATTGATTCCTTGAGTATAAAGATGTTAACAAGAACCATATTGAATCAATCATTTTAATCAATTCTGCCTAAACCAAATGAGTATATTGAACCAATCAATTTAATCAATTTCACCTAAACCAAATGAGTATATTGAACCAATCATTTTAATCAATTCCGCCTAAGCCAAATGAGTATATTGAACCAATCAAATCAAAACCTGATTTAATTGGATCGCCTAAACCAAATGACTGTACCAACGGAAATCAAATCCACTAAATAAGATAAGTCAAGTATGAACATCTTCAAAGAAAGCATAGGATTACAAGCTTTTCCTACACCAATTTAACAATTACAACCAGTACAACAAAACACAAAATTAGAAGCATCATTGATTTCTTCGAATCTCTTTTGGCTTCCATCTTCAATACCTCTAATTTTTCCATTACCTCATTCTCAATAATACTTGCATTTTTTCACACATTACACATTCTTCTTGCTCCTTCCACAAAGACAGATCTTTAACATCTTTCTCAATCGCAGCACACAATCCTTTCAAGCACTCAACTTCATCAGTCAAAGCTTCATTAGCCCATTTTTTTTATCAGGAGTTTTTGGACTCCTAATAAAAATTAAATATTAATGGATAATTATCCATTCTATAACACTCCCCCTTAATTATCCATTATTAATGATGTATTACGTACTGCCTCGTTAAAAACCTTGTCATGGAAAAAACCAGTGGGATAAAAACCATAACGAGGAAAAAAGAGTGCAGTGATATAATCTCCCCCTCAAATGATGGATATCATATTCCGTAGTTGACGCATCCCGATGTTGTAAACATGGTTTCTGAACGTTGTAGTGGGAAGTGCTTTTGTAAATAGATCAGCTGCATTGTCCGTTGAACGAACATACTAGATATCCACATCTTGATTCTTCTCGAGTTCTCGTGTATAAGAGAAAAATCTTGGGGGAATATGCTTCGTTCGATCGCTCTTGATATAACCTTCTTTGAGTTGAGCAACACATGCTGTGTTGTCTTCAAACAATTTTGTTGGCTCTTTATTTATGATTATTCCACTTGCTTCTTGTATATGATGAGTCATTGATCTGAGCCACACACATTCTCTACATGCTTCGTGAAGTGCAATAGTTTTTGCGTGATTTGAAGAAGTAGCGACTAGAGTCTGTTTTTGGGAACACCAAGAAACTACAGTGCCTCCAACTGTGAAAACATATCCGGTTTGCGATCGGGCTTTATGTGGATCTGATAAATAGCCTGCATCTGCAAAACCAACTAAACCAACACTAGATTTTCTGTTATAATATAATCCTAAATCAATTAATCCTTGTAGATAACGAAATATATGTTTGATTCCATTCCAATGTCTGCGTGTAGGTGACGAACTGTATCTTGCAAGCAGATTTGTAGCAAAAGCTATATCTGGTCTGGTACAATTCGCAATATACATTAGTTCACCAATAGTGCTCATATAAGGTACTTCAGGACCTAATATTTCCTCGTTATCTTCACAAGGTTGGAATGGATCTTTGTCAACATTAAGTGATCTATTGACCATTGGAGTACTCAAAGGAGTTGTGTTATCCATATAAAAGCGTTTTAAAATCCTTTTTGTATAATTTGATTGATGTACGAAAATTCCATTTCGAATATGCTCGATCTGGAGTCCAAGACAAAACTTTGTTTGTCCAAGATCTTTCATTTCGAACTCTTCTTTCATATGAGTTCTTGCATCATCAATCTCCTTTTGAGTTCCAGTTATGTTTAGGTCATCAACATATACAGCTATTATCACAAATTTGGATAAAAATATCTTAATAAATACACAAGGGCATATCGCATCGTTGGTATATCCTTTACTCAGCAAATATTCACTTAAGANTTCACTTAAGCGATTATACCACATGCGTCCGGATTGTTTTAATCCGTATAGTGATCGCTGTAATTTGACTGAACATATTGCTTTAGATTTTGAACTTAATACTTCAGGCATCTTTAATCCTTCTGGGATTTTCATGTATATATCATTATCCAGTGATCCATATAGATATGCTGTCACAACATCCATTAGATACATATCAAGATTTTTAGATGCCGATAGGCTCATCAAAAATCTGAAGGTAATTGCATCCATTACCAGGGAATATGTTTCTTCATAATCAATTCCCGGTCTTTGAGAAAATCCTTGGGCAACAAGTCGGGCTTTATATCTTATTACCTCATTTTTCTCATTTCTTTTCCGAATAAAAACCCATTTATGCCCAACGGGAATTACAAGTTCAGGTGTTATGACAATAGGTCCAAAAAAGTTTCTATTATTAAGGGAGTTTGATTCAGTTTTTTATGGCCATTTTCCATTTCTCCCAATCAGATCTTTTCTGGCATTCCAGTATGGACCTTGGTTCTGAATCATCACTTTCATTATCAATTTTTTTTGATACACAGAATGAGAAAATTCCATCATCATCTTTTATTTCATCTCTAACCCAAATTTTCCCGTTTTGGGCATAATTAATGGAAATTTCATGATTTTCCTTATTTTCGTCTTCAGGACCGTTCTCTGTATTTGGTTCTTCTGGACTATTTTCATTTTCTGTATTTGGTTCTTCTGGACCATTTTTATTTTCTTTTCCCAATTTCTTTTTCTTCCAGGGATTTTTATCTTTAGATCCCATTGTCTCCCCCTCTTCAATTGACCTTTGGGTTCATTAATTATGTTACCATCATGTTGTTCTTCCGGAACATTAATTCTTGATAGAAAATTTGCAGCGTGTATATATGATTTTGTCACTTTTCTTGTATCGGTGAATGCATCTGGTCTTTGATTTGCCATATTATGTAAATGCACAATTTTCTGAACTTCCAGTTCATGTTGATTTGTAGGAGGATCAAAGTGCAACTACGATGGTGTGCACCATGTAATATCTTTTGGAACATTTTTAGTTCCTCCCCCTAACTCTGGAAATTCATTTTCATTAAAATGGCAATCGGCAAATCGTGCCGTAAACATATCACCAGTTTTTGGTTCCAGATACCGAATTATACTTGGTGATGTATACCCGATATATATTCCCAATCTCCTTTGTTGTCCCATTTTTGTATGTTGTGGTAGTGCTACAGGCACATATACTGCACAATCAAAAACACGGAGGTGGGATATATCTGGTTTCCGGCCATATGTTAATTCTAATGGGGAGTATTTATGATACGCACTTGGCCGTATCTGAATTAATTGTGCAACATGCAAAATTGAATGTCCCCATATTGAAATTGAGAGTTTTGTTCTCATTATTAACGGTCTAGCTATAAGTTGCAACCGTTTAATTAAGGACTCAGCCATGCCATTTTTTGTATGAACGTGTGGAACTGAACGTTCAACATCAATTCCCAATGACATACAATAGTCATTGAAGGCTTATGAAGTGAATTCACCAGCATTATCAAGGCTCACTTTCTTTCTCGTATAATCAGGAAATTGTGTTCTTAACCTGATTATTTGGGCAATGAATTTTGCGAAAGCCATATTTCGTGTGCTTAACAAACACACATGTGACCATCTGCTAGATGCATCAATTAAAACCATAAAATATTTAAATGGTCCGCATTGTGGGTGGATAGGTCCACATATATCACCATGTATTCTTTCCAAAAATACCGGAGATTCATTCCCAATTTTAGCTGACGATAGCCGAGTTATTAGTTTTCCAAGAGAACAACCATTACATAGAAATTCTTTCGCTTGAAAAATCTTCTGGTTTTTCAGTGGATGGCCATTTGAATTTTCCACAATTTTTCTCATCATGACTGAACCAGGATGCCCTAAACGTTCATGCCAGATTTTGAACGTACATGTAAACTTCTCATTTACATTAATATATGATTCAGCCATATTTATTTTTGTGGAATATATTCCAGAGGATAAAGCTGTCAGCTTTTCCAATATATATTTTCTCTCCAGAATAACTGATGTAATGCAAAGATATTCAATGCCATTTTTATTCATAGTCTCTATATGATATCCATTTCTCCGGATATCTCTGAAACTTAATAAGTTTCTGTAAGACTTGGGGGAATACAATGCATCATTTATTTCAAGTTTTGTTCCTCCTGGCATTGAAAAACTAGCTCTTCCTGAGCCCATAATTATTTTTGCATTACCAGAGATTGTATTCACGCTTCCAGCGGAATCTTTCATATCAAGGGAGGAGAAATACTTTTTATCCTTAAGTATTGTGTGTGTTGTCTGCCAGACAGATATCTCTATCTCCGTTCTCAAGTTTCGACATATTCTGATTATGAAAATTACGTTAATATATAACAAAGCAAAAAGGTTTATATTACAATAAGAATTATTTTACAAGTAAAAG
>OVAX01000103.1:79757-133180 GCA_900406405.1 Lepidium africanum | reverse complement strand
ATATATCATCAACAAACTAATAATATTATGTAGATAATTACTTAAAGAATCTTATCAAATATTATCAAGAAAATTTTATCAAATCTTATCAATAGATAGTAATAATCAGTTTAAGAATATTATCAAATCTAATCAAGAGATAAAAAAAAAATTTATTATTACAAAATGTATGAATCTGTTAACATTATAGTTTTATTATATAAAGAGATTTGAAATTTTTTTAATCATTATAAAAATATTCAAATAAATAAATTATTGGTAACAGACATCAAACCAACAAAAATCAAACCTTAATTGGTTAGAGATTCCTTTTTAAGCAAACAAAAATCAAATCTTAATTGGTTAAAGTTTTTTTAAAAAATCCAAATCTTAGTTGGTTAGAGACTCGTTTTTAAACCAACAAAAATCAAATCTTAATTAGTTAAAGTTTCTTTTTTAATTGTATGTTTTTATTGAAATCGAATTAAAAAAAATAATTAGTTTTTTAAAATAATCTTATCTAAACAAAAAAACAAACTAATTAGTTAAAAAAAATCTACCAATCAAAATAAATCAAGAGATTTAAAATCTCTATTATNTCTACCAATCAAAATAAATCAAGAGATTTAAAATCTCTATTATATTATTACAAAGATACGAAAAATCTTATTGCTACAGTTTTATTATAATAGAGATTTGGTTAATCATTGTTGTTCTTATCATAATTTAACATATGAAATCTGTTTAATCATGGATCTTATCATAATCCTAACAAATTTATTTTGTTAAAACAATTTAGAAAAAACGTAGTTAAATTATGGTTCAAAAATACAACCAATCAAATTATAGTTCAAATTCAAACACGATCAATCATGGTTCAATGACCAATCAAATCAATAAAATTTTATTGCCACAAAAAGACAAAAATATAACTGAATCATGTGACAAATTATCTAAATAAATTTTATTCAGACAAATTAATTATCTAATACAAATTGACCAATCAAAGATTTTAAATTTCTATTATATTATTATAAATTATACGGATAATTTAAAGCTATAGTTTTATTATAATAGAGATTTGAAAGAGCTTTAACTTTTCTCTCTTGCTTTTGGCTAGAACATTGGTGTTCTCAACGGATTCGAGTTCGTGTATTCGTTTGGGCGTTCTTAGACTAAACAATGGAGACCACAACCTATTGGATCCTTTGTGTTTCTACATCATTCTACATCAGAGTGTTCATCAAAATCAATGGGAAAACAATATGAAAAGAAGATTACATGGACGATTAAGAATTTCTCCTCTTTGACATCTGAGAGAATATGTTCTGATGAATTCGTAGTTGGTGACTCGAGATGGTAAGTAAACTTGTTCTCTAATGTTTTTGTTCATGTTCATGTTAGGTTTACAGTGATAATGTCCTCTGCATTATTGGTTTTGCTTTTTGCTTGCAGGCATCTCCAGGCCTTTCCCAAGGGATGCCTTAATGGTACTAATAAAATGTTTTTCTCTGTTTCTGAATGTCACTGATTCTGAATCGTTGCCTTCTTGATGGAGAAGACACGCAAAATGTCGCCTAACTGTTGTAAATCAAATTTCGGAGAAACTCTCACAACGGCATGGTGATTCTTTCTACATTCGCCTTAGATTATATTTCAAAGGCGTATTAATAAAAGTTCATATATAAAGGACTCATGAGAGTTATGTTTGCTGCGAGATTCTGTATTGTGCAATTCTTTTTTTTTTAACTAAATTTTTATATTTCGTAACTTTACAGAGTTACAACACTGTTTTGATAAGCACAGTCCTGGCTTCGGCTACTCAGAAATGCCTCCCCTTAACAAAATTCTTGACCAAAATAGTGGGTTTCTGATGAACAGCGAAGTCAAGGTTGCGGTTAAGGTTAGCGTTCTTGAAGTTGTAAGAAAATCAGATGAAAGCATGGATGTTCATGGGTTTTTGTAAGATTTTTGCTAAGGGAAACTGTAAGATTCTTATTGATTAAGCTGGGAGAAAACCCACTTACAAGATCTAGAATCACAGAATGCCAAAGATGGAGAATGAAATACAGATTCTCAGTTTATAAATCTCATTCTCTCGCTAACAGAATCCTAACAAACTCACAAATTGAAAACGAAGACTCTAAAAACCAATCATGAGCAAATTGCCACGTCATCTTCAAGTGTGAACGCATTCTTTAGTCTTCAGCCACGTCAGCAGGTTTCGAAGCTTGAAGCCTTTGTTTCCTCGTGTACTGCTTCCATGGCACATCAGTTTCATGTTCTTCCTTCTCAGGTAAGCAAAGATAGCACTAATTCCTTTTCTAGTGTATATATATATACAAGCTGCATATATGTTTGTGGGTCTGTTTTCAGGTCTTAAAAAGACACTATTATCTTATATGGTTTTGCATTTTTACATTGTTATACTTCTATCTTTCAATTACAGGTAGAATCTGTGAACAGTCTGTTTGAAAAACACCCAGATATTGCTTCACAATTTCGTTTGGAGAACTCACATCTGAGAACATCATACTTGAATAGCCTACTAACATTAACTGAGATTCTAAGCCAATCCCCTGAAGAACTTGCCATTGAGGACCTGGCAAGCACATTTTGTACATTATCTTGTTTGACAAAGGCTGGGTTTAAGTTGCATTGGTTAGAGAAGAAACTGAAAGAGGCTGGTGAGACTCAGCTGCAAGAAATTGAAAGGGACTTGAAGCAAAATTGTGAAGACAGAGATGCTCTGCTAAAGTTGTTACGATGATGTTGTTTGATGACTTTAGGTTTGGTAAGAAATAGTTAAAGGCCAGCATCGTCGTGGTCTAGTGGTGTTGGAGAGAGAACAAGGGGCAGCGGTTGTACGCTACCCGGATTTGATCCCCCATGGAAACCAAGTCACACTTTACAAGGCATTTCAGGGATATTTATCTGGCTTCCCCTGGCCCCGGGTGTTGACGGGTTTGGGACAGCGGTTAAACGCTACTCGAGTCCGAACCACCCGGGATATCGAAAAAAAAAACAAATAGGAAAGAATAAATAGTTAAAGAGATTTTGGAAACTATTGGGGCTTTTAATCTTAGGAAAGTTCAAGAGACTTCTTCTGGTCGATGTTTCATTATGTTTCTTTTATTGCACTTTGTTTCTTGATCGAAAAGAAATCAAAAGTGTGTTATCTAAGTCTAGACTGTGAATCTGTGTCAAACACTAACCTAATACGCCCCCCTCGAGATGATGGCTCTTTTGCCATTAATCTCGTATGTTCGGGGATAGATCAATGGCATCAATATCGGGTTTGGCTTGTCGATAATTGGACCACTTTCTGGGTCGGATTGGATTGGATAGTGTGGATCGGGGGCTCTGATACCATATTAGAATATGGGCATCCAATTCAAAACTAATTGGCAATGAGTGGAGAGGCTTATATTTATATATATTAATTAAAATCTCTTCCCACTTCCGATGTGGGATATATTCTAATACTTATTGATACTGTAAGGAAGCAAAGTCAGTGACCTGGCCTTGTAAAAAAACTACAGGACATAATTTCGATGTGGGTTCAAGGTTTTAGGTTAAAGCTTCATTCCGAGATGAAGAGAAACATTTGAGACTGACAATAAGTGGAAATAGAATCATTTAATTTGTATGATTACATAGAACAACTTCACATGGAAAATGAGGTGCATGTTTGATTATAGAAAAGTATCAAGTCATGAAAAGCCGAGGCCGATCGCATTTGCTCACGTAATGAGTCATACATTCAATTCACTATAGATGCCAAAGATGAGGATGGATTGAGCAAGCAAAAAGAGAAATGAAAAAATGGAATAAAGATGCTGAAACATTTGTTTAATTGATTTTCATGAATTGCTTAATACAACAACCTAAAATTATCCAATCTAATGGCCATTGACTTCATTATGCGATTTAAGAGGTTAATCATTATTTTATCATACTTGGTGAAAAGAAAATGAACGAAATCTAAGGAAAGAACTCTACAAGGGTAGACAACGAAATTTAGAACTCAAATCGATCAGTTGATACATGTTCTTATTAATCAAATAAACTGTTTCACGTTTCAAAAATGATTTAAATACTTTTAAGAACATATTTGAAGTAATTCTACTTCCAGCTCTTTGTTTGGACAAGCAAAAACATATTTTACTTGGGACTGTCTTTTATAACTTTAGTAATCATGCGCACGTGAATAAAGTAGTCCGATAAGCCCACCAATGAGCTATTAGGAGTCGAAGCGTTTCATATTCCTCTAGCTTTCGTAGCCAACACGATTTCCTATAGGTCAGACCTATTAGATGCTTATAAAGCGAAGTAAACCTGCCTGTGTGTGTGCATAAGTCTTTTTAACTTTTTTTTAATCTTGTTCTTACAGATTGATTGCAAGGAGTCTTTATCAAGATCAATGGAAAGACGATATGAAAAGAAAATCACCTGGACGATTAAGAATTTCTCTTCTTTGTCATCTGAGAACATTTATTCTGATCAATTCGTAGTTGGTGATTCCAGATGGTAAGTAAACTTGTCCTCCAATGTTCTTGTTCATGTTAAGTTTACTTGATTTTTGTCCTCTGCATTATTGGTTTTGGTTTTTGCTTGCAGGTGTCTTTTGGCCTATCCCAAGGGGGATGGTGATGGTGATGGTTTTAATAAATGTTTGTCTCTATTTCTATTGGTTTGGGTTCTTGCTTGCAGGCGTCTTCTGGCCTATCCCAAAGGATGTGATAATGGTATCAATAAATTTTTGTCACTTTTTCTGGATGTTGCTGATTCTGACTCTTTGCCTTCTGGATGGAGAAGACACGCAAAATGTCGCCTAAGTGTTGTAAATCAAATTTCGGAGACACTCTCCCAACGGGATGGTGCTTCCTTTTACACTCGGCTAGATTATTTTTCAAGGCGTATAAACAAAAGTTCATATCGAATGATTATACGTAATATGGACACATGAGAGTTTTGTTGCTAAGAATTCCTTTTTTTACTTAAGTTTTATGTTTCACAACTTTGCAGTATTCCAATGCTGGTTTAATAAAGAGAGTCCTAACTTAGGCTACTCAAAAAAAGCTTCCCATTAACAAACTTGATGACCAAAATAGTGGATTTATGGTGAACGGAGAAGTCAAGATTGTTGCTGAGGTTGGTGTTCTTAAAGTTATTGAAAAATCAGATGTGTTAAAGGAAACTTTATTAGTAAATGAAAGCATGGATGTTCATGGCTTTCAAGCTCTTCCTTCTCAGGTAATATGGTTTGGTTTCTATATATATACAAGCTAGATATTAGTTTGTGGTTCTATTTTTCAGGCCTACAAAAGACTTTTATCTGATATGGTTACATTTCTGCGTTGTTATACGTTATCTTTTACTTACAGGTAGAGTCTGTGAACAGTCTATTTGAAAAGCACCCAGACATTGCTTCGGAATTCTATTTGGAGAACTCACATCTGAGAACAGCATACTTGAACAGTCTATTAAGCTTGACTGAGATTCTGTGCCAGTCCCTTGAAGAATTCACCGCTGCTAACCTCGCAAACGCATATTGTACACTAACATGTTTAACAAAAGCCGGTTTTAAGCTGGACTGGATGGAGAAGAAACTAAAAGAGGCTGGTGAGACTCGGCTGCAACAAATTGGAAAAGACTTGAAGCAAAAATGTGAAGACAAGGATACTCTGCTGGAGTTCTTACGATGATCACTTAAAGTTTTGTAAGAGGAAGTTGAAATTTGGAACTATTGAGTTTTAAGGTTGGAACTTTCTTAATCTTAGGGGAGTTCAAGAGACTTGTTGTCGTCCATATTTACCTATGTTTCTTTTATTTGACTTTGTGGATCTTAATGAATAAGGAATCAAAAATCTGTATCCGTAAGTCTGAACTGTGAGTCTGTTTAGCCCACATCAGTAGTCAAATTAACTTCAATTTTATGTTAATGATGCATGTTAAGAATGATTAGAGCCAATGTGGCTTATGCAGAAGATATTATTAGTCCCACTAGGGATTACCCCGGGCTACGGGCTTTTGTTAAAATTATTTATATTTTATTTTTCTAATTAATTTAGAAAAGAGATTTAGAATATATGTTTGAGCATAGTTTTAAAGAGATCGCCATATTAAAAGTTGTAATAACATATCAATGAATACCTCAATTAAATATTTTTATAAAGTAATTATATGAATAGATATTGTTGGAGTAGATACCAATATCTAGTATGTGTTGCCTCAAGAGAAATCAATTAGATGTTAGCAAACTCGATCGAGTATAATGAAAGGAAAGATGAGTAGTAATAAAGCTTTGGTGGAGTTATTTTGTTGGATAATATTATCATCATTGACAACTTTCCTTGGAGTTGGAGGGAAACCACAAAAGAAGTCCCAAAATGTACTATAATGTGATATTAAAACCAATTTACCGTTATTTGTTCTGCCAAAAGCTCATCAGCAAAGATAGGTTTAATACTTTAAACACAATCGATTGTCCCCTGGATGTCAGAGACAACTACATTATCACGATTCAACTATGAATGAGAAAAAAAAAAACCTACAAAAAAGGTTGAAACATATAGAAGAAACAGTTAATATACATGGTAAAGAAAGCAAAATAATTGAAATTAACCTGCTGCAAATGGATTGCATGTTTTCCTTTGTAGATATACAACCATGTGTCTTAAAGACATGTTCTTCATGTTTAAAACCAGACCCAAAACCACCCTCTACTGCAATAATACATGGCATGAAGCAAGATGAAAATTTGTCAGATTCATTACCCTAAATTTCCAGTGTTGGACACCACGGCCTCCAATAACTTCATCGAGTTCAACTGATTTAAAAACTGCGTTTTTAATTTTACTCTAAACATATGAATTCATAATTTAGTATAATACTGTTTCACCTTTACTTCTCTTCCACAAATAATCGTTACAAAATGAAAGCGTCTTCCATATTAGGGATTTGAATTGTACAACCAAAATAAGAAAAAATAGAAAAAAAGGAAAAAATAAAAGCATTACCTGAACTCCTTTTACCGCGAGACCTATTCTTTGTCACCATCAGCCAATCTTCTTAAAGATAATCAACCAAATTCTCTCATTGATATATTAAAAATAATGGCATAAAGACATCTTACAATTCTGATATGAGGCGTAAAGACATCTTGCATGAGTGATTTTTAACTTTTAAAATCTTGTTCGTGTAGTTTGATTGCAAGGAGTCTTCATCAAGATCAATGGAAAAACAATATGAAATGAAGATCACCTGGACGATTAAGAATTTTTCCTTTTTACAATCTGAGAAAATTTATTCTGATGAATTCGTAGTTGGTGATTCCAGATGGTAACTAGACTTGTTCTCTAATGTTTTTGCTCATGTTAGGTTTACACTGATATTGTCCTCTGCATTATTGGTTTTGGTTTTTGCTTGCAGGCGTCTTCTGGCCTTTCCCAAGGGATGCCGTAATGGTATTAATACATTTTTGTCTCTTTTTCCCAAGGGATGTTGCTGATTCTGAATCTTTGCCTGATGGATGGAGAAGACACACAAAATTTCGCCTCAATGTTCTAAATCAAATTTCAGAGAAACTCTCCGAACGAAGAGGTGATTGTCTTCACATTAATTCTTAAAAGAAATAATCCGATTCAAGGAAATTTCATATCTTGTGGTTCTACTTAACATGGACTCATTAGACTAATGTTGCTGCATGATTCTATTCTGTTGCAATTATTATTTTGACTGAAGTTATATGTTTCGTGACTTTACAGAATTACAAAACTGGTTTGATAAGTTGACTCCGGACTTCGGCATATCACAAATGCTTTCCCGTACTCAACTTCTTGATCGAGATAGTGGATTTATAGTGAACGGAGAAGTCAAGATTGCTGCTGAGGTTGGTGTTCTTGAAGTTATTAATGTCAGATGTGGTAGAGGAAACTTTATTAGTATATGAAAGCATGGATTTCATGGTTTTCAAGTTCGTTCTTCTCAGGTAACATAAGTACAAACAGCTACAATTCGGTTCCTAGTATATATATACACATACATGCTAGATATTTGTTTGTGGTTCTATCTTTCAGGCCTCCAAAATATTATATTATCTGATATGGTTTTGCATTTCTGTGTTGTTATACGTCCATCTTTCACATACAGGTAGAATCTGTGAACAGTTTGTTTAAAAACCACCCTGAGTTTGCTTCAGAATTCCGTTTGGCGAACTCACATCTGAGAACAGCATACTTGAATAGCCTACTAACCTTGACTGAGATTCTGTGCCATTCCCCTAAGGAACTTTCCATTGATGACTTGGCAAACGGATATTGCACACTATCTTGTTTGACAAAAGCTGGGTTTAAGTTGGATTGGTTGGAAAAAAAACTGAAAGAGATTGGTGAGACTCGAGAACAAGATATTAAAAAGGAGTCGAAGGAGTTCAAGCAAATCTGCGCAAACATGGATGCTCTGCTGGATTTCTTACGATGATGTTTTTTATAGAAAGTTGAGAGCATATTGGATCTATTTAATCTCGTAATCTTGGGAAAGTTCAAGAGATTTGTTGTCATGTAGGTTTCTTTATGTTTCTTTTATTGAACTTTGTTTCTGGCTTGAAAAACAATCAAAAATGTTTGTCCTTAAGTCTGAACTTTGACAGTTAGCCGAACAAAGATCGTCAAATTAACAATTCATGTTAGTGATATATGAAGATGATCGTCAAACTAATATCTTCGATTTCTGACAATAATAATATTATAAATTTGGAACCTCTTAAATTTCCTATACGATGTTTTAGATTAGAAGATATTAGTTTCATCAAGCTTCTTCTTCTTCGCTGCTCTGTACCACTACAACATCCTTCTGTGTCTTTGCTCTCTTGCTTGATCTGCTTTGACATGTTTCTTCCTTGGTCGGATTTACAACAAGTTCTTCAGAGTCTGCATTGTGTTTCTTCACTTCTACCAAAATCCTCTCTCCATACTTTTCTGTTTTCAATTTCCCTATAATACTCTCCAACTGCAAATCCAACCAATTAAAGCTTTAACGGGAAGCCATTAGACGTACAATGAAAATAAATAATAAAGCCAAAATTTTAGTAGCGCAAACTTGCCTCTTGTAATGAATCTGGTTTCTGAGAGCTTATCGAGCCAATCTGCTGGGTTGAGAGGACTGTGTGGGGGAGTATGTTTCCATTAGCTGCGGATATCTCTTTCCTTAGCTCGTCAAGCTTGAGTTCCAACCCGGAATACGAAATGTTTCTTTTTGATTTCTTGGTTTGTTTGCTTGAGGTTTCCATTTTGATCAACTTTCTTCCTGTTCCGGAAACAAAGAAATAATCTTGTTTAAAGAGTTTTGTCAATGAAAGATAACTAATCTGATGGCTCTGTGATCTCTACTGATTCGACTTCATTCAAATCCAAGAAAACGGATAATTGCATATCCTGAAGCCTATAGTGTGCATATGTATGTGTAAAGAGAAGGCGATTCTTTACTCCTTACCTTGCAACAATTGGTTGGCTAATGGTCCCATTGCTACATAAGCGTTTGTCGAGTATGGTGTGTGCTGGAATTCTTCTTTCTGCGCAAGTAAAATAAAAACTCAAATAGAGCCTGAAGAAAATAATGGCACAATCTTACATAGTTTAAGAATTACGAGAAATCAGAGCTTTTGTCTGAGATATTATTATCTTGAGCTGGGTTATCACTGTGTCGATATTACAGTCTGAAATAGAACTATAAACATGGACAATGATCTCTTACCAATACCGAATCAACGATCAGTTTTATCACGAGATGTTCTATCTCGTCTCTCTTTAACTCAGCACCTAGAGTTAACCACAGAGGTATATATCATCAACAACAAAAATCTATAATGCATTTCAAACTAACAAAGTGAAAAAAAAAAGAAAAAAAAAGGGACTAACTTAGATCCTTGTGCTTGCTTCTGAGTTTGTCACCCAGCTGTAACATGGTCACTCTTTGATCCTTGGCTTGCGTTTCTTGCACCACAGAAACCACGAGCTTAGCTAGGTCTGCAAAGATTCATGACACAGAAAAATCATTATGATATTATCGCCATATGGCTGATTGCTGTTGAGAAATTGCAAAGAACTGTCAATCTTGAAATCATATAACATGGACAAAAACTCGAAGAACGAGAAAAAAATTCAAGGTGATTCCAAACAAGTAGCACATAAATGTATTTCAAAGAGCAACAAGCAATTGTAGGGACATACCTGATACATCAACTTCCTTGACCTCACTTGACAAGGCGCAGTTGTCACACATTCCTTACCAAATGTAGAATAAAAATCAGCACATCAGAAAATCTAGAATCAATGAACCTAGTACAAATTCTATCAGTAGTGGACGTAAACAAGTATACCATTGCAATCTTGTGAAGGCTCCCCAAAATGACGGAAAAATGCACTTCGACGACATTTTGTTTTAGACTGCAACAGGGTTTTTCAGAAACTACGGTTCATTAGATATATTACAATATCAACAATTCAAGATCATGATCTTCAACACTAGGCAAGATAAAAGAGTAAACAAAAGAAAACAATATCAGTCACTCTAAAGCAAGATGAGAAAGGTACACAATTCTCTTAGAAGTAGGTGCTTTAAACCAATACAAAATCCTGATTGCCACAGTTTGCTCCAGGTTTTTACAGATGTGATAGCAATAATGCACTCTTCAGAAGTGGAAATGAAATAGTGTACCTGACAATATCTGACTATATCATATAGATTCTGCAGACCAGAATACTCGTAAAAGACCATGGAACTCTGTTCGGGAGAAAGAAAGTACCAATGATTTTTTAGAACTATATATATGTATGTGCAACACAGATAAACAGGGTGCAGTAAAATTTCAGCTTACCTGCCTGGGAACATCAGCTGAACGGAAAAAGAGGACGCACTCTGATGGGAGGCCATCACGACCAGCACGGCCACTCTCCTGCACCATGATGGTTGAGTGATAAGAGGCAATGTTATATATACATCTAGTTTTAGTTGAAAAGAGACTGGAACCTGGTAGTACGTCTCCATTGATTTGCTCAAACTGTGGTGGATAACAAACCTGACTACAACAATGTCCCATGTATCAGTTGGAAAAGATAGTACTTAAATAATAAGATAGGTGATATTTTAAACAGAATGATTTAAGAAATCAGTGCTTCTGGTAATATCTTATTGAAGGGAAAATAACTTGCAAAAGAAAAAAATCTGAACTACAGAAATCTGAAATTCAAAGCTTATTAAATATCAACCGGAACAATACTAGCATTACTAACCATCAGGCTTGTTAATTCCCATGCCAAACGCGACCTGCAAACCGATAACTACTTATTAGAGTTGATTAATGTAAATCACTGTACCATTATACAATGGAATGATAACGGAGAATATACATACTGTTCCAACAATGACCTGCAACTTGTTCTTGCTCCATCTGTGAACATGACAGAACAAACAAGTCAGACGATGTTGCAAATTGCACATCATTAACAAAACCATCAAGCGCAAAGTCAAGCTACGTCATGGCTGGACCTTGAATTTTGGGTTCAAGGTAAGTGCTATGCCCCACACGTTATAAGGATAATTAGTTTTACCGCAAATGAACTTTTTCGCGCATGTTTACATCCATGTCTGCGTGGTAATAATCAGCAGAAATCCCTCTCTCTCGTAAATCACCTGCAATCTATTACCATTGCAAGTAAGACCAAAATCCATAGAAGTTTCTTGGTTCAATAATATAATAGTAATGGTCAGAAGTGGAGTATGCAAAAGAAATACAGGATGGTATTCGTTCAGTACATATAATCTGTATAGTTTAGTTACAAACCTGTTCACATTCCTTCCGCGAGAAGCAGTAGACTATTCCAGATTCATTGTTAGAGTATGATTCCCGTATGAATTCTGCAATTTCATCAACCACCACTTTACCGATTGCGGACTTTTCTCGCACCTGGAAGACAATTATCTGCTCATTATCATGCCTAAAACTATATATGTCATGTGAGACGTATATTAATAATATTCATGACTAAGATTACCGAGTAAAAGAGATTTGGCCTGTTAACACTGCTAACAAATTTGACGCATTTAGGAATATGCAGCATTTCTATCAAATCATTTTGGACTTTCTGTGTAGCAGTTGCCTACAATATAGACACAAAATATAAGTAACAAAAGTAATATTCAACCTTTCATAACATATTAGAAAATTGTGACAGAATTTGACATTCTACACCTACTCAAGCGGAATATCTTGACAATACTAGCAAGTATTCAAAAAATTAGTCACTCTGTTAAACACAGTAAGGTGGAGCAAGCTCCCTGGCGCTGACTGATATAAGCTCGCCGAATATACTATATAAAATTAAAGAGTGGACAAATAAAGCATGGAGTATATGAAACAAAAACATACAGTTAAAGCCACCACGGGAACTTTCGGAAACTGGGTTTTCAGTATGCTTAAGTTTTTATAATCAGGGCGAAAATCATGACCCCATTGACTACAACAATGAGCCTCCTGCAAAGCAACCAAACATAAGACATTAAAAATTCAGAAAGTCGTTTCGAACTAATGGTGCGAATATGACTAAGTTAAATATATCCAGAAAGTGAAAAGATAGATGGAATGGTAAATTTTCTGATAAAGAAAATAAATCAGGACAGACTTACATCAATTGATATAAGAGAGAGGCGACCAGCCTTGTGACACTTTTCAAGCTTCGACATGAATCTTTTGCTCTTTGATACCTTTTCTGGTGTTACATAAAGTATCTTGAGGTCATCTTCACCCTTTTCGAGTGCCTTGTACACAAATTTCTCATTTTCCTTGCCAGAAGTAGAAGTCAGCATGTAGGCTGAAATCCCTAGAGCAGCCAAACCCATAACCTAAAGAATAGTAAACAACAAATGGACTAAGCACTCATATATAATGAAAGCATATCTTAGACCAAATGTTAAGCTAATATTTCTGTAAATTTTGCTGTTTCGTGATCTTTCCATGAGGTAACCCTACAAACTCTTTTTCTAAGTTTAGTACTAACCTGATCCTGAATCAGTGAAAGTAAAGGGCTGACAACAAGAGTTGTACCACCACGAAGTATAGCAGGAAGTTGATAACAAAGACTCTTCCCACCACCTGCTGCCATGATCACCAGGACATCTCTTCCCGCCATAATAGCGTTTATTATCTGACATATTATCCATCCAAACAGCACAATGAACACGCACATCCGAATAGACGTATGAAACAGATATAGCAATTTGGTCAGAAGATGCAGAAGTCACTTACTTCCTTCTGGTTGGCCCTGTATTTGGATATACCAAATATGTTAAACCTAACATCATCAGCACGAGAATCCCACTCGAATGGCTCAGACCAATTTTCTATAGCATTTGAACCACCTGATGATGCAACAGGACTTCCTGATGCTGCTAGTGCTTTTAACAATGTCTTTAGCTCAGACTTCCGTTCGTACAATCTGTCTTGATGCTCGATCAAAGCACTTATCTGACCTGAAGAGCGATTATATGTTTTTCAATCAACACGAATTCAAAATGAAAACTTTCACTTAACTATCAAAGACAATAATACAAATCCTCAAGGCTATGAAGTCGAAAAATTAACCAAAACCCTCAAAAGCTAAAATTGTAAAATAAATAAAAATGCTCTATCTTCCCTAAGCATTCAAATAAATTAATAACTTGAATCATTTTCTAGGCTTCATATATATCAGAAAACTGAGAAACCGAAACGCAAATTGGAAAAAAATAGGAACGAAGAAGTATGACCTTGAACGTCTTTTATCTCGTCTTCTAAGTTTTGAAGCTCTTCCTGTATCGCTTCGTTCTCCATTAATTTCACTGGCAGAATCAACGGCGTATTTACGCTTTCGTCGGCGGCGTCGCTCCCAGAAGTCAGCAACGGCTCATTAACAAGAAGTGAAGCAAAACATACTGGGCCTTAAACGGGCTATAATAATTTTAATGGGTCTTTTAAAGAAATGTTGCGATTTATCAAAAATGGGTCTTTTTAAAATTGCTGGGCGAGGCTTTTTTTTTTTCTTTTTTTTTTTTGACAATCCTAGGGGTAGGCTTAATTTATTAATTATCATAACAAATAACAAGTGGTTTCTTTTGCGAACATAAATAAATCATGGATCGAACATCAAACTCACCCCATTAAAATGCAGTAGAAAAGATTTGAATCATGTCATTAGCTGGATTATCCTAATCATATAATGAAAAAGTTTTAGTACTAACAAATATTTTTTTTCGTCAGTACTAACAAATAATTTAAGCATATGAATAAAATAAAATAGAAAACTTTTTGTATTGCTTTAGTACGAGGCATGTTTTATAATTAATCTTTATCTTAATTCTCAAACTTTTTTCTACTCTTTTTCCTTACAATCTAGTTATACTAGTCTATTTCAAGCTGTAAAATAGAACAACATATATACAAAAATTCCTGCTAATTTTGTTAGATATAAATATTAAAATGAAAAAAATGTGATATATTTTGGTTGGTACAAGTAATGTGGTACATAAAGACATAGTCCAAGTTGTTAGCTTTATAATATAAATGTCCGAAAAAGCTGTATAACAACGAGTACGCGTGAATGTAAGATGAGGAGTGAAGACAAAGTGAAATGGAACAAGGATCATGGTTTCACTCGATGTGTCAACTTTCCAAAGCGTGAAGTGAGGCAATTGCACTTTCCTTTTTTTATTAAAGACACTTTAACTTTCTAATTAAAGGTTGTGTTCATGATATATGTAAATTATCTGGTTTCATGATTTATTATCACGTGTATTTCCAGCCCCTAGAGACGAGAAACTAATTATTTTAGTTGTGGTTTTTATTTGGTCAACCATTATTTAAGTTATATCTGTATAGTTTTTTATGAATTGAAAACATGTCGGGACCGAAGAAAAGGTGTGAGCCCATACCGGATCAATTATCATTCCCCTACCGCTCGATAAAAGCTAAGCTCACTACACGACAAAACTACCTTTTTGCAAATTACGTCATCGCTTCTGTCATCATCTCTTCAATTAAATCGATCCTTATCTTGGAACCATGTAAACTACGCCACAGTCACGCTTTCAGTTTTGGAATCGAATCTGGATTCAATACAATCAATTTACCATCTTGTTTTGTTTTTTTTTGTTATTCACGATCTTGTTCATATATATCGCAAAAACGAATTTACAGATCTGCTATTTGTATAATATGTATTAGTCTTCTACTCGACAAAAAAAAAAAAATGAAAGTAGATTCTTCTAGCTAGGAGGTATTTCTTAAAAGCATGGTTTAATCTTATATTCTTTCAATTCTATAAATATTCGACAACAACCCAAATTGAAGTTTAGAAAGAAAAAAACGAAATTTAAATTTTCAACTTTTTTTATAACTTTGAAATTCAGATCAAAACCCTAATCATTGTGGATCCGAAAGCAGTCTTTAAATAATTATTTTGGAAACACCTTTCCTCCCCCACACAAGTTAGACCGCCTTTAAATTTTCGACTTTTGATAAATATATTATTTATTCTTAGTTATATATATATATATATATAACATTTATATTGCGTGTAATTCATAAAAACCTTTAAAAATACTTGTACATATATATTAATACTACTCTATAAGTTTCCAAAATATATTTATATTGTAATTTCTTTTTATAAAATTGTTATTCACACATCAAAATAGGCTTTCAACACAAATCTAAACTAGTTGAATCTTAAATTTAATGGCAAAACTTTGCCCATAGATTCTCATATTTTAGATTCGCCAAACATGTGCTAGCTTGATTAATTCTTTTTTTTCTTATGAGCTGGTATAGGGGTATTTAATCTCGTTCCTACTATTATAAGTAAAGGGTTCGATCTCTATTATCTGAGAATTTGTAAAAAGAGCACTATTATTGACGTGCATGCATAAATCAGTACATCTCCATCTCTCCTTGAGGTACAAACATGTACTTACACGCCCAAATACGTAACATTTTCGTTTACATAATTGGGTAACATTGTATAATCAATACATGACATATTTCGTACTATATATGACGATACCTTTTTCTTTGTATCAAATTTAACGGCATCCCTTTTTTTGTTAATCAAGGAGTTCGGCTTTGGGGCATAGCCCTGGATACACATGCTCCTAGAGTCAGGGGGAGTTTAATGTAAAAATCTATAGTCAAGACTCGAATTCGGATGGCAGAAGCCTAATTTGACGACATCTTACATCAAATTATTAATACAAATAAAAAAATGCAACCTGTAGTTAATTATTGTTATTAGTTTTGTTTGTCTCTTTTTGACATTAAAGATAATCCAGATTAGCTTGATTAATTTTACGGATATAAAAATTTATTAGATATTTAAATATTTTATTAAACATTTATATTTGAAATAATTGGAAATTTAAACAGTACATTAGTAAAGGAATTAATATGCATCATCCAAACAAATTTACAACTGGATAACCCAAAATTAGTATTTTGACTTCCAAATATAAATGCCGAAAAAAATCCAAATATAAATTGATTTCAAATTTCTGCAAATATATATCATAAGATCTAGATTGTCATTTATCCTTTTGGCCGTTATTCATTAATAAACAGAAATCCCAATTATTTATACCACATATTTGAACCCAAAAATTACTAGACAAAAATATTACTTTTTTTTGTTCAATAGACCACATATTACTTGTTAATATGTTAATCCGAGGACGTAAAGTTTAGCAAATCACAAAAGATAAATAATTGACTGTTAACGAATTCCAAAATCATATGAAGTCCAACATCAAAACTTTCTTTTTATCAAAACAAAAAACCCGTGATTACTTTTTTATTTTATTATAAAGTAGTTAATAAAGAAAGAATTCAGTTGAAATCATAAAAGAATATACTTTTAGACACGGTTTTAGACCTTTAAATTTCGAGTCAACACATACATTGTACAACTTGTACGTAGACTTCCTATTTTCTTTTTGGTTTTATTATATATTAGACTTTGAGATGTAAATAGCATAAGTCAGCAGATACATAAAGTCATATGTAATTCCAACCATTTCATTTTATCCTTTCGAAAGCATATCTGTGAGACTCAAATCTATATATACTAGATATATACCCATGCTATAGCGTAGAATTTGATTATTTTTTCAACCGTGTTTATTTAGTTCATCAACCCGTGTTGATATTTTGAATGTTAGTTTAGATGTCCAAAATCTGAACCGAAATCAACCTAAATTAGAGAAACCAAACTCGAAACAAATATGATAAATTACTTTAATAGATCATAAATCTGTGTATTTGAAAAACCAAACCTAAACCTGAACCCGAACAAAATAAAAAACAAATTTTTTTAGAGTTTTTCTATTAAATCTCTTTTAATTTTGAATTTTTATATATAAATACTCGAACCCGAATTCGATTTATACCGGACCAAACTCTATCCAAACAATACAAAATATTTGGATAAGTCTTAAATCAAAAAAAGGAAATACCGAATTAGATGAACCGAACCTGATAAAATACCAAAAAGGTATCCTAAATCTATATACCCGGAAAATCGAATCCAAACCAGAACCGGAACCGAATTTGTAACCAATTTTTTTTATTTTAGCTTTTTAAATATTTTTTCATTAAATCTTTATTAATTTAGATTTTCTTAAATAAATATTTGTAACAAAACCTATCTCAAGCCTATTTTAAGGGTTGTTATGAACTATAGGTTAATTTTTATCCTAAAGTTTATAACACGGTCAAAATGAAAGTGTTTCCCACTTTAATATATAAGACTAAGATTATACCCATGCTATAGCATGGGATTTGATTGTTTTTTCAACCCGTATTCATTTAGTTTTTAGATCTGTGTTGATATTTTGAATATTGTTTTCTATATATTGTTTTAAAGACCCAAAAACCGGATCAAAATCAACCTAAATTAGAGGAACATTACCCAAAAAAAACATGACAAAATACCCCAGTGAGTTCTAAATCTATGTATTTGAAAAACCAAATCCAAACCCGAACCAGAATCAAATCAAGAAAGGAATTTTAGTTTTTCTATTAAATTTTTTAATTTTTTATGTAAAAATACCCGAACCTGAACTCGATCTATACAGTACCAAACTCTATATGGAAAATAAAAAAAATCTGAATATTTCTTAGACCAAAATAACAAAAATACCAAAGTAGGTGAACCAAACTCCATAAAGTACCAGAATGTATCGTAGATCTGTGTACCCAAAAAATTGAATCTAAACCCGTACCGGAATAGAATTAATAACCGAATTTGTAACTGATATGTTTTTTGTTAAGATTTAGATTTTTTTAGAAATATATTTGAGGATATGGTAGGGCCCTAGAAAGCAAAAAAAAAGGTGAGTGAACCAGAGTTGTCAATTAGCTAGAGAGGGAGACAGGGCTAAGGCAGATGCCAGAAATCTTTCAGAAAATGAATTCCTATTCGAAGAGTGCATAACCGCATGATCCTGACTCCACAGTCAATCTCATACCTATGTAACTAGTGGAAGTATTCACTACTTGTTTGCTTTATCTCTTTGTAACCTTTATTATGACTAGCATTTGAGCCTTTCTTTGACTTTTGAAGGATGGAGGGGGTGAATTAAGCGTCGATGTTTTTAGAATTGCCGAGGATGGAGAACTTTCATTGAAAGAGGGTCCAAGGAGCTGTTGGGAATTTGATAGAATATACAATAAAGATATACAAAAAAGAACCCTTCACCACTTCCATGGAGATGGTCGACNATTCAAGAATACATGATTCTTCTATATTCCATAAAATATTATATTCTATTTTGATATCAGATATCAATTTTTGATTAGTTTTTTTATTTAGTTATTTATGACTATTTCATATTTAGTAAGAAAAATATGATACTAAAAAAAATTTGCTCATTTTTACAGAAAAAATGAGCAATATAAGCCTTGGGAATTGTTTGATCGTCTTTCTCCGAGTAAGAGGCGAAACATAATCAACTTGAATTCGGGACAGCTATTTGAAACATTATCTATTAAATCTTTTAAAATTTTGAATTTCTGTATTAAAATCTGTCACAAAACTTATCTTAAGCCTATTTTTAAGGGTTGTTATCAACTATATGTTAAATTTTATCCTAAAGTTTATACCATAGTCTAAATGAAAGTGTTTCCCGCTTTAATATATAAGATGCTTTATTGATTATATCAAATTTTGTTTTCTATAATATCAAATAATTAACGATACCATGATACATTTCAATGAATCTATTAGTTTCTAACTGATATATGTGAATATTAGGCTAGTTTTCATCGATATTTTGCATCATTTTCATTTATATAGGACTCATTTAATCTTATTAGTTAGTATTTTTCTTAGTTCATGCATTAGAGTTTATGATCATACACTTGCATATTTTCAATTCGTTTTCGATCCTTTTAGGTCGATTGGAGTCAAATTTTGAAGATGTGAAAGCTAAGGATCAAGCTCGTCAGTAAAGAAGCATACAAGAGAGGAAAAGCCTCCCGGAAGAAATTCTCGACCCCCAGCTCGTGATTTTGGGTCGAGAAAAATGGACCAGAAAAGTTTCAGACAAATTCTTGACCTCCAGCTCATGAAATTGGGTCGAAAAAATTACACATAAGCAAAATCTCGACCCTATGCTCGTGAATTTGAATCAAGAATTTGGCCAGACGAATTTTCATATTTGGTCCAACCCAGTTTGTCCTAGGTTGACTCTCTTTTATTTTTAAAAGACTTTCACCCTAATTTTTAGAACATATCCTATTTTCTAAGCTTTTTTTAGAGAGTGTTTGAGAGAGGATACTAAAGACCCTTGTTGGATGATGATCTCTTGATCATTTCTTCTATTGAATCCTTTTATCCTTTCTTCTTATCTCTTTCATTATGTTTGACATTTCTTATTTTGTTTTGTGTTCCATTGTGATGATGTGTAAGTAGTTTCTTGATGGGTTCATGGTTAGGTAGATCTAGGGTTGGATGAATTATTTTTGATGCTTAGATTGTTATGATTCTTTCATTTAAGATGGTCTTAATGTTATATTTAACTTGGCCATTTGACTCTAGATGCTAGGAAAGTTATTGCCCAGAAGGTGTTTGATAAAATTTCCGAATGATCTTTTTATGAGCTTTTCTATCCTAGTTATTGGAAAATGAAGTTAAAGTGATTAGTAGACTTAATAGACTTGTGTTTAATGCTTATTAATTGATTTATTGGCAAATAAAAGTTTAACTTAATTGATTGATTAGTATAGAGGTCGATGCAATGGAAGTGGGTTGGCTTAGAATTATGTTTCATGTCCTAAGTTGAGCTTCATTCTCATTTTAAGCATTATTAGTTGATTGTTTCTCCCTTTGATCAAATATCAAACCAAAGACCCATTGTTTTTATTGATAAAGTAAGTTTGATCTATATTCCCTGTTTTTGTTTGAGTTTTCATTTTGGTATTGCTAGTATTGAGTTTTTTTTGTTTAAGTTTGGTTGTGTTTACTTTATCATTGCTTGCTTCAATTGTTCTTGTTTAGTAGTCTTTTAGTAGTAAACTTTTTAGTAATTGTTTTACCTTATACTTGAGTTTAAGACCACATGCAACAAGAGGTTCTTATAAGGGTTCTTAACATTAAAAAAATGAAAAATTTTACAAAAGTATGAGAGATATGAGTTTCTTAACCATTAGAGGTGCTTTAATGTTCTTAATATGATGATTCTAAGTTCTTTGTGGATTCCAATTTTAAATGTTTTTAATGATTTTTGTTTGCGTTTGTTGAAATTAATTAATTGTGGGTTAGGAAAAAGAAAACATCACTAACACATGTCAAATATTGTGTGATATTTCTAACAAAATTGAACAAAATATATTTATTTGTCATTCAAATATTATGAGGCTATCTACATATTTTCTCATGTATTATATCCATTCATACGGGAATATCCTACATTTTTTTACTCTTCAATTTACATCTTGAAGTGAATATGTTCTACTTATTTTAACATAAACTAAGTATAATTTTCACAATTCAACCCAAACTTCTTGTTTATTTAAAATTAACAATATTTAATTAATTTTATTGATCAAATTTGATTTATCAACCCCAAAAAATATTACATAGAATATATTCAATTTAGAGTGTACATTAAAGACCCAAAACACAAAATCATTTGGTATAAACAACTATACTACAGGGCAGGTGGTCTTTAGTATAGTGGCATGCAGTAAGTCTATTAAAGACATGCGCACTTGCATATTTCGGGATCAAGTCTTACCGCCTACATTATGTAGACTAATAGGCCAGCCAGTTATGATCTAATATTGACAAAAAAAAAAAATATAGTATAGGAGAAAACTTGCATTGAGCCACAAGTTTAATTGGTATTACTCCTTTTGTTTCATTTTAGTTGTCACTCTAGAATTTTGAACACATATTAAGAAAATAAGTAAATGTTCTGTTATGTCCTCATTTGACTATTAGATTTATAAACCATTCACTATTTTTTTTATTTAATTAGGGGTAAATGAGATAATTTTGTATTAATATTACATTAGAAAACAAGAATGACAACTAAAATGGAAAAAAAAAAAATCTAAAATGATAAATAATATAAAACGGACGGAGTAATTTTCGTTATCTATATCTTTTTAACATTATTTAGCTCATAATTAAAATTTGACTTTGCTTCAAAACATGTATTTCCGGTTTCTCAGAGTTTTGGCTAGCAAATAGTATTTGTGACACGTTTTCATTTATTTAACGAATAAATAATTAGCTCTACTTGTTATTATGAATTTCATAATTGAATTTGAATTGCATGTATCTATTCCTCATGTTTTCATATATGACCCGAATAAAAACTAGATTTATCTTTTGAATCAAATGATTACTTGTTGATCTAAACCGACCGATCAATAAAATAAATTTTATTTATCATTATATTTGTATGAATATTTTTATATGTAGTTTTTTAACTGAAAAATAAAAAAGAAAAAAATAAAAGTATAACAAATTTAATTATATTTAATAATAAATTTTTATTATTGTTGTATTCAAATTAAGGGTGTAAATGGTAACCGCAGAATTGTGTTGATTGCGAAATTTGACGGAATTTTTTTTATTTCTTATGCGGAATCTTGCGGAATCAGGTAACAACTGAATTTTGCTGAATGTGAAAATTTGGCAGTATTTTTATTTCAATAAGTAGATCGACAAAATTTAATCCATAACCAAAGTTTGCCACATAAATTGTCCATAGTGAGCATGTGGACATTGACATACACTGATATAAAACATGTCCATGTCCATATCCATGAAGGAACATTTCTACGTCCATGTCCATTGCATGTCCATGTTCATTTCGTGAAAATGGATATGCAATGTGAATGAAACATGTTCATGTCCATGCCGATTGGATGAAACATGTCCGTGTCCACTTAATCTAGTTGAATTCAAGGGACATAGACATTTAAACAACTTATAAAACACATGAAGTGTGGACATGTTCCTCCTCGACAACCTAATGTTATAGTGAGCATGTAGACATGGACATGAATTGTCCATAGTACCCCCACTTGTCAATAATATGGACATAAATTGTCCATAGTGAGCAAGTGGACATGGACATACACTGGTATAAAACATGCCCATGTCCATATCCATGGAGGATCATTTCTACGTCCACATTGCATGTCCATGTCCATGCCGATTGTATGAAACATGTCCATATCCATTGTAAGTTGATGAAATGTCCATGTCTATTACATGATGATATACACGCATTTTAGCAAGTTTTAGGTATCATTTTGAATTCATTTTCCATACATATATGTTGCATTTGCATAACATTCGAGTCATTCGTAGTTCGTTCGCATAGGTTACACTTGCGTTGCATATATTCAGCATAAAGAGTGTTTTTAGGCACTTTAGGAGCGTATAGGAGTCATGGCAACCGGGACTGCAACCAGGAGTTATGGTGACCGGGACTACAACCAGGAGTTATGGTGACCGAGACTGCAACCAGGAGTCATGGCGACTGGGACTACAACCAAGAGTCATGGCGACTGGGACTGCAACCAGAAGTCATGGTGACTGGGGCTGCAACCAGAAGTCATGGTGACTAGAACTGCAACTAGGAGTCATGGCGACTAGGACTGCGACTGGGATCTTGGTCATCCGGACTGCGTATAGAAGATGAGTTTGAAAGGCTCTGCAGCCTGACTAAGATCAATAGAGTTAGTGAAGATGCCTTTACACTGAGGTTGTTTCTGTTCTCTCTCAGAGACAAAGCGCATATGTGGGAAAAACATCTACCTCAGGGTTCCATCACTTCATGGGCTTACTGCAAATCTGCATTTCTTGCCAAGTTTTTCTCCAACTCAAGAACTGCCAAGCTTAAGAATGAGATTTCTAATTTTGTGCAGAAGAATTTTGAATCATTCTCTGAAACATGGGAGCGGTACAAAATGTACCAAACTCAGTGTCCTCATCTTGGGTTCAGCATTGAGTCACTGCTTAGCAACCTCTACCGTGTTGTCCATCCAAAAATCCGCATGTTGTTGGATACAGCGAGCAATGGTAACTTCCTGAACAAAGATGTTGATGAGGGCTGGGAATTAGTAGAAAACTTCGCTCAAGCTGATGGACAATATGGAGAAGACTTTGACAGAATTGTGAGAGGCACCGCAGATACAGATCCAGTTAGCAGGAAGGAGATCAAGTCTCTAATTGACGAATTGGATAAGCTGCTCATGGTACATCAGAAACAGGTGTATTCCGTGTGTGAAGACAAACAGGTTCAGGTCGAAGAGGATGATCAAGTTGCAGAGGTCAGCTTCATTCAGAATCAAGGACGAGGGTTTTAGCAATATAACATCTACAAGAAGAACCTCAACCTATCCTACAGGAACACCAACATTGCTAACCCCCAAGACAAGGTCTACCCACCCAAACCCCAACCCGTGCAGACTAAATCTTATGTACCAAAGCAACAATACCACCACAGCTTTTAGCCTGCTCCAACCGTGTCACCAAGGTATGCTGAACATGTTCCACTGCCAACTCAACAGGATCCAGAGGTCATGAACATCCTAAAACAATTCCTAAAGGGTCAGACTACGACAACTACTAAGTTGACAAAGAAGTTTGCAAAGGTACACGCAAAGATAGAGGCATCTCATAATGATCTCAACTGTAAATTTGAGACATTGAATGCCAGACTCAAGTATCTTGAGAGTCAACAAGCATCCTCCTCTATGAAGAATTCTAGACAACTACCAGGAAAGGCCATTCAAAATCCTAAGGAATACACTGCCCAATCTATTACCTTGAGGAGTGGTAAAGAGCTTTCTCAATGCGCTGGAAATGTTATATACACTGAGGACAATGTGGTTCAGGAAGGAGAGGACGATCAGATCAAAAATCGGGCCAAAAAATCAACTCTAGAGACCCCACTGTAGCAAGAGACTTGACTTGAAGGTAGTTGCATGCCACACCCTATGAAAAAAGTCACACCCGACGCCAAGTTCGATATACCAGGTTGAGTCAAACCCAAAACCACTACCTCTGATGCTCAAAACTGTTAGGAACTAAAGAAAAGAGCAAAACTTCAGCTCTACCCTCATACAAGCCTCAATTACCTTTCCTTGGATGGTTCAAGAAGGAACTAACTGAGAAATACAAGGGTTTCTTTGACAAGCAAATGAAAGAGATTGAGTTGAAGATTCCTATCTTGGATGCATTTACACTTATACCTCCTTATAACTATGGAAGTAGGGAGTATGGGAGTAAAGACACATGAGTGCAGTGCTATCACATAGAAGAAGGTAGTGCAATAGAAGTTAGAGGGCCCTGGGACACTCACCATGCTGTGCGCATTAGGTCACTTAACTTTCAAAAAATGTCTTTGTGATCTTGGAGCTTCAATCAGCATAATTCCACTCTCTCTTGCTAAAAGGATGGGTTTCAAAAACTGTAAGCCTTGTAAGCTCTCTTTGATCCTAGCCGATAGGTCCACTCGATTGCCATATGGTTTGATGGAGGATTTGCCAATTAAGATTGACAATGTGGAAGTTCCCACATACTTTGTGGTGTTGGATATGGATGAAGAACCACAAGATTAACTACTCCTTGTTAGACCGTTTTTAGCCTCAGCTGGTGCAATAATTGATATGCGGAGTGGAACAATTGAGCTTAACCTTGGGAAAGACCTCAAAATGAAGTTTGATATTAATGAGGCAAAGAGGAGGCCAACTATTGAAGGACAAAACTTCTCAATTGAGGGATTGGACCAGATGGACGTCAAACCTCTTAAGCTCCCTTATGTTCTTTTTGTTAAGAGTGGCAAAGCTAGTGGCTACTGCAGGAGATCCCCCACGTCTGAGGAGGTTGTGATAAAAGAAGCCTTGAATCTCTGTTTGCTTGCAATGAGACTGCACATCCACCTCTCAAGGAGATATGCAAGCTACCCAAATTGGACCTTGAACCTGATATAATTATGCAACCCAATGGATTTGTGGATGGTGTAATTGAGTACAGGGTGAAGAGCAGCAAGCGTCCCAAACTATTTGCTAAAGTCAAGCAGCTTTTCTTTCCAACAAAGCCCAAATTAGGTTGGTCAGGACCTTTCAGCGTCAAAGACGTTATGCCTTGTGGAGCCATCACTTTGGTTAGAAAGGACGGAGATGATCTTCCAATGGATGGGCAGAAAGTCAAGCTCTATATGGTTGCTGGAACCACTTCATATGGGACTTTAACTCCTCTCTCTGAACCACTCCAAGTCTAATGGGAGTGAAAAGTCAAGCTCAGTGACTTTAAAAAAACGCATTTGGGAGGCAATCCCATGATATCTTTGTTAATATTTATTTTCAGTTTTAGCTATTTTCTTTTCTTTCTTTCGTTTTGATTTTTCATTTTAGGAATCTGGTGATTTGGATTTTAACCCGACCTCACCTGAGAATCCGAGTCGAATCCAGTGCACAGCCACTGCCAACCCGACCTCACCTAAGCGTTTGAGTCGTGTTTGACTCCATTAGCTGCCACCATTCTTGACTAAAACTTTGACATCAAGTGTAAAGCCATAGTCTTCAACTTCAACTTCTAGCTGGAACAACAGCAAGAGCCACAACCCCACAATGACAGCATGGATGTGGATCCAGCAGACTGGTCTCTTTTCCGGTGAGGTAACAAACTTCTACTCTCATTATATATATCTCTGCATTGTTTATTTTGCTTTGTTGGTCCAAAATTTTCTTTCAGGCTTCTATTACACAGGGGACTGTGTAGTTTAAGTTTGGGGGAGAGTCATAGAGGTTATTAACATGTTTTCTATGTTTCTTACTTTCCATCTCCATTTAGCTCATGCATCCCATTTAGTTCATGCATTGCATCTAAGGCATAGAAAACACACAAAAAATTCGAAAAACTTTTTGAAAAATCATTAAAAGAGTTTCATGTCATTGTGCATCCATGTAAGATTGTGTCTAGCTGCATTTTTATTTGGGTATCAATCTTGCTGATGATAAGCACTCTCGTTAGGTTGTTGGCTAGTAACCACAATGAACTTTGTGGACTGCAATTTTCCGCTTTAGAAAGCTGATGAGTAGATCGTTTGCCTAGGAAACCTATGTTTGTGTTGTGACTCGAAAGGACCTGATTTGTTTCCTTATAATTGAACTTAAACCGCCGAATTAGGGCCTTAAGATGCATTGAATGCTTTCCTCCCTTGAGCTTAACTTAGCAGGAACTAAAGGTGACTTCTTATAAACATAGCTCATTCAATGACACCTAAGGTGAGCGGGGAATGTGTGTAAACCCGTACATTTTCGTGTTTCACCGAAAAAGCTGAGAGCATGACATGAAGCATCTTTCCCACGTTTACAGATCCCCAAAGGGACGTGAAGCAGACCTCTGATTGGTAGAGTTGTGGATCCTAAAAATTGTGAGCCTGTGCTAATCTGAACCATGGTCCGATAGACATGGTTTGATTTACTATCCATGTTGCATATATGTTTATGTCTATGTCTCTTTACTGAAAGTATTTACAAGTATAGGTACTATGGCCAATTTATGTCCATGTCCAAATGATCACTATAACATGAGGTCGTCGAGGAGAAACATGTCCACGCTTCTTGTGTTTTATAAGTTGTTTAAATGTATATGTCCCTTTAAGTCATGTAGATTAAATGTCCATATCCATGTACAGGAGACATCAAGTGGTCATTTAATGTATTCTCCACATATAAAGATGATTAAATGACCATGTTCATGTCTGGGAAACATCAAGTGGTATAACGTCCAATTTATATGGATAATGTATGTCCATGTCGAAATGATCACTACGACATGAGGTGATAGAGGAAAACATGTCCATGTCTAAAAGTTGTTTATATGTCCACGTCGCTGAGGTGATACCCACTTACTTATATAATGCATTGCTGGTTAATATGGACAATGTAAACAAAATAATAGAATATGTATGATAATATGGACAATATATGATATACCTCATTTTTATCGGTTTTAAGTTCACTAATTCGCTTATTTTCAGAGTCTTTGTCTGCATTTCAGAGTCTTTTTAGGTGAAAATCAAGATGGATTTGGATTATACCCACGGAGCTTCCTTTGGAAGGATTTGGAGCATTTTCTGGAGTTTCAGCAAAAGGAGTTGATTGATCGGTCAAGTCTTTGATAGATCGATCACTCTTTTCAGCAAGAGCAACGCTCGATGTGAAGATTGACCGACAAAGAAAGATCAATCGATCACACCAGCACCAGAAGCATACAATAGACATGTTGATCTACCTTACATCTCAGGATCGATCGATCAAGCTAGTTGAAGAATCATACGCTCGACCGCGTGATCAACCAAGTTATATTGGAGATCGACCATTCACCAGCAATCAATCGATCAACCTCTTGATCGATCGATCATCGAAGCCACAAGAGATAACCTAATTTTCTTGTTTTGTACCTGCGAGATTTAAAACATATAAATACTCTTTTTCTTATTTCGTTTTGGAAAGGAGAGAATAGAGAGAGACTTTTTACAACAATCTTAGCCTTTCTGTAAGCAGGGAGAAGAATTCCTCCAACTTTTGAAAAGAATTTTTGAACCCTTTTGTTATTTTAATTTCAATTTCATCTTTTCTTTTACCATGTCTTGGGTTTCTGCTTTGATCATCTCTGAGTAGATTCCTTGTCAGGTTTGGGGTTTCTAGGGATTTAGGAATCAATAATTGGGGATGAAATAGGGTTGATTGTTAGGAATTCTCCATCTAAACTCATGCTTAATGCTTAGATTACCCTGATCAACTAGTCTATGAATCTAGGTTGTTAACTTTCCAAAAGCCTATTAAGAATCTGAACTAGTTTATATGAATAATTAGGCTTAACCAATGACAGTTGACTGTTAAGGATAATTGTGGATAGTTGAACCAATTAGTTAAAGCCTATTTGCATCTTAGAACCAATGACAGTTAGGATTTCTAGGTTGCTAGATTGAGTAATGGGTACGGCGATAGTGGGCTTGTTAGACTTTTATGTTCAAGTCGAGAATAGAGCTTAAGTGTTTCCCTGAAGAATTTCCATGTTTAAATTTCTACATCCTGATGAATTCCCGATGCTTAGTGTCTTTCATTATATTTGCAAACCGATTAAGTTGTTAGAATTATACTTCAACTATTGATTTGGTATAGCTTGAGAAATAATTGATAATAAAAAGTGCAAACTTGGTTCTTCGTGGATATGATCCCTAAGTACTATTACTTCAATTAATGTGCACTTGCAGTAGATTACTAGGGTAAAACCTGAGTACATTAATATATCAAACAAAACTGTGTCCATGTAAAATTAGATATAGGGGATGATGCATTGGGGAGATATTCACTTATTTCAGTGTCAATTGTTAAATGCATAAAGACATTTCGTCCATGTATTTTCTGTGAATGTATTGTTATGTAGAAACTTGAGTATACATAAAGGATAAACGGAAGGAAAGATCAGTAAAACAACAATCGGGCAGAGGCGAAACTGTCAAGAGCAAAAAGAAAGAAAATGAGTTCAGGGCATTTTTGAGGAGAAAAAGGAAGGTGGGTAGTTGGGATAAATATGTTTAGAAAGAGGGCATAATTTTTGATTTTCTCTTTATTTTAACGAGTATTGTTCAGCAAAAGTCCACAAAAACTATATAACCATGCCAATTTGTTCTAATGTTTACAGTTACTTAGTGTATAAATGGTAACATAAATTAAGCCAAATTTCAACATTTCAGCTCAATTCCACAAATTCAGCTATTATCATTTACATACATTAATACATAACTATTTTCACTATTCTACGACTATATTATAACTTATTATTTTAATTAATAATTAAATAAATATACAATTAATTAACTCTGGGTAGTTTATCTAAACTCGGATCGACCTGAAGTAAGAGAAATTGAATCGAACTGAACTCAATAAAATACCATAATCATAGTAAAATACCCAAACATGTTTTAAAATAGCTAAATTTGAAAGACCCAAAACTTAAATATCCGACCCGATCGGGTCTAACTAACCGAATACCCAAGATTATAATTATTTATAAATACCAAACTAAACATGGTTTTGTATTCCCGCATCCGAGATGAACATTTATATATTTGTAAGATTCGGTCATGTTCTTTTTTAAGTTTTTGGCTCCATTCATTTAACACGTATTTGAATATAGTTTTTGAATCATGTTTAGTTTGGTATATATTCGGTTAATTATTTTGAAATATTCAAATATTACACTTTTAACAAAAATAATAATTTTTATATAATATTTTACTTTCTTCGGTGTTGGAGGTGGATCCTAGATCCAACTTCGGCTCACAGGAATTAATGGGCAAAATTCTAAGTATCAAACTTGGCAAGTATATCGAAGTTCAACTCGGAAGAAATCCTTCTCAGAAGCGCGCTGAAGCTTGAAAGAAGTCGGGCGACACATCAGCAAACAAAGAAATGAAAATTTTCCTATTGACATGGAAAATTTCCGAAAATCTAGCAAGAATCTTCTAGATACGATCTTATATATAAATTTGTATATTTTCCTTTATTCAATCTACTTTGTAACCACCTCTATGGTCTATAAATAGAGGAACGATTCCTTCAAAAAAGGGATTAGCTTTTTGCCATCACACATTAAGCAATAAAACTGTACTCGGCAACCATCCTCTTCTTTGAAATATACTTCTTTTCTTTAAAGCTCTAAAGAATCCTTGCACAATCTTCCCTCTCTTTTTAGAATTTCGGATTAAGTCATTTGTGCAAGACCCAGTTCGAACAGTCGATGCTGTCTGTGGGGAAGACATCGAAGGAATTCTTTACATAGGAACAAGGAGTGCACGCAAAACAAAGGATGCTTGAAGACAAAGCAACCATCAGCTCACCCGAAAGGAGGGATCTTAACCTCATCCAACTCTCGGATTGTCTTTGGACTCTGCTCAAACTTAGGAGTAGAATCGAGAAAACTCTCGAGAAGTTGCTGCCCTCCCCGGGCCGCCTCAAGGACCACTTTTGATCAAAAATTTGGTGCGCAACATGATAGCACAATTTGAGGCTTCTGATCGAAGAAACCCAGAAAGATTAAACAAAATTGAGATTTGTCTAAACGTGAGTAACCTCCCGTCTACGCAAAACAATATTCCAGATGGAGAAGTATTAGCTAGCGTCCAGAGAAATCTGTTTGGAGTAGTATCGAGTCCACAACCAACCAATGTGACGGAACCAGGGCAGTTTATAACTTAGAACGCGTCAGGGCAACAAACATCAACTACAATGGACGCAGCAGTCGTATACGGAATGATGGAGGACATGAGCTCTCAATTCCATCAAGCTACCAGCTTGGCACCAGAGATTGGGTGAATCTTAGCTCAAGCTCAGAATTCGCCCTTCGCGCCAAGACTAAAAAGGGTCTCAGTAAACCGGGGACCAAGAATAAGGTGTCCTACATACGATGGGACAAATGATTTGATCGAATTCATGAGCACTTTCAATATCATGATGAACGGGATAACTTATAATCCCGACTAGGAGGACGCGACTTATTGCTAATTCTTCACCGAGAACCTAACCGGCGATGCCCTAGTATGGTTCACCAAGTTACCAACTGGATTGATCGAGAGCTTCAATCAACTTGTCGAGTTGTTCATGAAGCAATACGCCCTATTCGTTAACCAAGACACTTCTACAGCAGAGTTGTGGTCTTTGAAACAAGGGTTTGATGAATCCCTAAAGTCTTATCTCGGACGATTTAAGAAAATCCTGACTAAAGCAAAAGTCAGTGATGACATGGCTATTGAGGCTTTAAGAACCGGAATGGTTACGGATGAGGCCTTGAGAAGAGATCTTTTTGTAAACCGGCCCAGCACGATCTCGGATTCCCTTTGTAGAGCAGCAAGGCATGCAGACTACGTAGAAGAGAAGCAAATCCTCGCCAGAACTCAGAAATCTCATCGAGACACAGGAGTTAAGGAGTCGAAAGAAGAATATCACGAGCTGAAACAACATAATTACAGAGGAAAAGCAATCCTAGTGATAGCTTTTTAAGTTGGCGAAACTGATAGCCCACCTCGTAAGAAGCCATTCGACAATACTTACAACCGAAGTGAATATTGTACCTTTCACAGTAGGACCGTTCATTCCACTTTAAAGTGCAAATAACTACAAGAATTCTTGCCGAAAAGTTCAACAAAGGAGAGTTGAATCTCTTAGAAGAAGAGACACAAAAGTTCAAGTCGCAGAAACAAAAAGAAGCCGAGTTGCAAGAAGCAGCTTACAAAGCGGCAAACCAAGATTGAGTGCCAAAGAAAAACCAAAACGGTAAAAACTGGATGAGAAATCCAAAGAATCGAGATCCCCAAGAGTGAAAGTCAATGTAATCGTGGGAGGATTACAATTTTATGATGATACTATAAGATCAATCAAGAGGTACGAGCGGAAGGTTGTAGCAGCAGTCAACTTTGATCCAGTCAAAGAAAGCTTAGGACCGACTGATTCAAATGTTACGTTCATCACCAAGGACGTCGAAGGAGTAAGCTTCCCACATAACGACCCGCTAGTCGTAAAATTACGAGTGGCCGACTCTGACGTATCTCGGATTCTCATCGATACAGGTAGTTCGGTAGATCTAATCTTTAAGAAGACACTAGATAAGATTGCCTTACCAGACGTACGGCTCAAACTGGTGGAAAGAACACTTACTCCATTCGACAGAAGAACGATAAATGCAATCGAAACTATCAAGTTAACAGTCTGAGCTACCGGAATTACAAGATGGATCAAATTCTTGGTGGTAGATAAACTGCCAATCTATAATATGATCCTTGAAGCACCTTCAATTCACACAATGAAAGCGATCTCGTCAAGCTTCCATTAGTGTGTGAAGATTCCGACAAGAGAAGGATTTTACACGATTCGAGGAAATCAAAAGATGTCTCGGACATGTTTTATCGCCGAGTTAAAGTTACGAAACAAGTCCTGGATGATCACGGCATTTGTGAAAAGCAAAACATTGTCAGAACCTCCCGTTCCAGAAAAACAAGACCAATATAGCGTCGAACTCATCAATATCGACCTATTAGACCCGTCTAAATGCGTCATCATCGGGGTCAACTTGAGTAAGCCGATCCGAGACAAGTTGATCCAACTTCTGGAACAAAACGTAATGATATTTGCGTGGACAGCCAAAGATATGCCTAGAATCAATCCGAAGATTGCAAGCCACAGATTTAACATTGATCCGACTTATAAGCCCATCAAGCAGAAACGAAGAAAGCTAGGGCCATAAAGAACAAAGGATGTAATTGACAAGGTCAAAAAGCTAACTAAAGCCGGACCAATCGTCGAAGTCCAATATCAAAAATGGCTAGCTAATCCGGTAGTCGTTCCCAAGAAGAACGAAAAGTGGCGGGTTAGTGTGGACTTCACCGACCTCAACAAAGCTTGTCTAAAGGATAGTTTCTCGCTACCAAATATCGACAGAATTGTTGAAGCAATAGCTGGAAACGAATTCATTTCATTTATTGAGCCTTCTCGAGATATAATCAAATTCTGATGCATCCGGACAACATGGAGAAAACTTCATTTATCAAAGAGCGATGAACTTACTGCTATAAAGTAATGCCATTCGGTTTGAAGAATGTTGGAGCGACTTACCAGTGATTGGTCAACAAGATGTTTGTCGATCAACTCGGATAAAAAATGGAGGTTTACATAGACGACATGTTGGTAAAGTCTCGGAAAGTAGAATATCACGTCGAACATCTAGCCCGTTGTTTTCAAACATTGAACGAGTATCAGATGAAGCTCAATCCGATAAGGTGCACCTTCGGAGTAACTTCAGGAGAATTTCTTGGCTACATAGTCACTCAAAGGGGAATCGAAGCAAACCCAAAGGAAATTAAGGCAATCCAAGAGCTTTATTCTCCAAACAACAAAAGAGAAGTTCAAAGGCTAACAAGCCAAATACCCACCCTAAATCGTTTTATCTCGCGCTCAACGGATAAGTGTCTTCTGTTTTACAACTTGTTGCGGAGAAATAAAGAGTTCAAGTGGGATAAGAAGTGCGAGAATGCCTTTCCCGAGTAAAAGGAGTATCTTTCGACTCTGCCAATTCTTATGAAACCTGAAAACGAAGAGCCACTGTACATATACATTGTAGTATCAGCATCAGTAGTGAGCAGCGTGTTAGTTCGAGATGACAGAGGAACTCAGCACCCAATTTTCTACAAAAGCAAGTCCTTGGACGGGCTTGAATCCAGATACCCAACTACGGCGAAACTCGTGTTAGCGCTAGTGATCTTGGCAAGGAAGTTACGACCTTAGTTTTTGTCTCACATTATCATTGTGTTGACAATCACCCGCTACGAAAGATACTACATAGTCCAAACCAGTCCGGAAGATTGACTAATTGGGCTATCGAGTTAAGTAAATATGATATCGAGTTTATGGGAAGAACGAGTGCAAAGTCTCAAGTACTGGCTGACTTTCTAATTGAACTTGGAAGATTAACATTGATGGATCATCATCACAACATGGCTCAGGAATCGGACTCCGACTCGAGAGCCCAACTAGAGAAATCTTAGAGCAATCATTCCGATTTGTATTTCAAGCATCCAACAACGAGGTGGAATACGAAGCATTGATCACAGGGATCGACTAGCCAAAGAGATCGGAGCAACCGAAGTAGAATGTTATTACGATTCCCAACTGGTAGTCAACTAAGTATATGAAGGTTATGATACAAAGTACGATCGGATGGACGCATACCTCAAAGTCGTCAAAGATTTAACAAAGGATCTGAAATACAAAGTAAGCAAGATATCCTGATCTAAGAACACTTCAGCTGATGCATTAGCAGCTCTCACATCCACTACAGATCCCATTCAAAGGCGGATAATACCAGTTGAAAGTATATACCAACCGAGTATAACCTTAACGAAAGAAGATGTTGAACTCCTCTTGGTAATTATTGATACTCCAGCTGACTCCGACACAGAGATACCAGATATTGAACAATCCAATGAATAGAGGATCGATTGGCAAGACAAGATCCTTGCATACATTATGGATGAAGAAACGCCAGAGGACATATGGGCAGCTTGCCGACTCAAGGTGAAGTGCGCTTTCTATGCCCAAGTCGATGGAAAGTTGTATCAACGAAGTATAAACGGAATCCTCCTCACTTGTATCCATGGTGACGAGATCAAGAAAATCATTAAAAAGACACAAGGATAGAGCTTGTGGAAATCACAACAGTGGAAGATCAGTCGTACACAAAATCCGAACTCTCGGGAATTATTGGCCGATAATGGTGAAGGATTGTGCGCAATACGCAGCCAAGTGCGACAACTATCAACGACATGGGCATATCATCCATGCCCCAATGGACATAGTCGGACCGTTGCCAACATCTCGGCAAAAGCGCTTCATGCTTGTCATGACGAATTACTTCTCAAAGTGGGTTGAAGTAGAGGCTTATTCACACATCAAAGACAGAGATGTAGTCAAGTTTGTGTGGAAGAACATAATCTGCCGACATGGGCTACCTTATGAGATTGTAACAGACAACGGATCTCAATTTATTTCGACAAAATTCACTAACTTTTGTTCCAAATGGAACATCCGAATGAGTAAATCTACTCCTCGAAACCCACACGGAAACGGACAAGCCGAGGCAACGAACAAGCATATCATAGATGGTATAAAGAAAAGACTTTCGGAAAGAAAGGAAATTGGGCTTCTAAGTTGAATTACGTGTTACGGTCGCTTCGGACAATACCGAGATGCTCAACCGGACGAACTCTTTTCTCTCTTTCTCATGGAATCGAAGCAATTGCCCCAACAGAAGTAGTGGTACCAACTTTGCGTCAAGAACTCTTTCATTAAGACGAAAATTCAAACAGTGAAGCAATGGAAACCAGCATCGATGACTTGGAGGAAGAACGCGACGAAGCACTTCTCTGAGTACAGAACTATCAACAGCAAGCTGCAAAATACTACAATAAGAAATTTCATGGAAGAAACTTTGCAGTAGGAGATCTTATACTCCGAAAAGTGTTTGAAAACACGGCTGAACTTAATGCAGCTAAATTCGGCGCCAACTGGGAAAGTCTATATATCATCTACGAAATCGTAAAACTAGGAGACTACAAGATCTCGGCTATGAAAGGAGAGATGATTCCATGAAGATGGAACGCCATCAACTTGAAGCGATATCACTATTGAAGATACGCCAACTCGGCAATTTAGATGTGTTACTTGACGCATCCTTATCTGCTTATTTACATAATCAGAACTACGTCTTAGATTGATCCCTGCATGGTACGTACGTAGCCTTCGGTGCAGCCAAAACTAAATAAAATTCTTATAAGTTCCCATCTCGGGTTCGCAAAAAAAAAAAGGGTTACACCCTAACTCCCGAAAAAACAAGTCTTAAAATCTCGCCAGATCGTAAAATCCCGCTCAATATAGCCGAGTCTTAAAATCTTGCCGAGACGGAATTCTCGGAAATAATAGAACCATGTCTCAAACCTCACTTAAGCCAAGACCTAGACTCTCACAAATCTTAAAGTCAAAACTTAGGATTTCGCACAAAAAGCCGAGATCTAACTCTCGCAAATCTCAATACTGAGACCTAGTTATCACAAACGAACATGAGATCTATTTCTCACATTTAGCTGAGACCAAGTTCTCACAAATACAAGATCTAATTCTCACATTTAACTGAGACGAAGTTACCACAAATACGGGATCAAATTCTCACAAAAAGACAAAGCATAGCTTTGTACAGATGTCCCGAGGTCAAATCCTTGACAAAAAAATATATAGTTTTGTACAGATCCGCGAGATTAAGTTCTCGATAAAGACAGTACATAGTTTTGTACACGTAAAGAAAAAATTTCTCAATAAAAACAAAAACGACATTGCTATGAAGTTTGTTTCCGAGGTTGAATTTCATAAAACTTAAACTGAGTCTTAAAATCTCAGCTTAAAATGCCAAACAGTGAAATTTCTATTCCTAACAATCGGGATCGAACTCTCAAACTTAGGGGAGAAACGTAGCTAACGGCAAAAACAAGAAAATACCTCGGGAATTAAACTTTGTACTTATCAGATTATCATACAAAGTTACGATACAATATTTTTTAACAAGTTTTCATATTTGGATTTCAAAGTCGAAACAAATTAGAATATCATATTAACAAACTAATGTTGTTCATTATACAGTTAAATAATTACAAGGCAATTGCCGATTACAAGGATCAAAGAGATGACTTATAGAAAAGCTAAACTACGATTACAAGAATCAAAGAGATGACTTATAAAAAGTCGAACGGCGGTTACAAGAATCAAAGGAATGACTATAAAAAATACAAAACTTCGGACAAAAAAAAGGAACACTAATTCCTAGTCTGATCTTTGCTTTTCGACGCTTCCCCAATCTCGAACACCAGAACGACCAAGTCTCCAGGAAGAAACGACGTCAAGTTCTCCCTGTTGACAATCTCCTTGGACTCGTTCACTTTAGCAGTCATCGATCCAACAACTGCTGAAGGAATGTTAACGCCCCGAGCAGAGAGCAATTCGAGAGCACTCTTCAACCCAAGATATTAGGCATAAGCCAATCGAGCCTCTAGGTTCCTATCCAAATCGTTAAACCGAGCAGCAATTCGGTTGAAGCGCTTTGAAAATTGTTCTTGACGATCTTGGAAGATCTTCTACTTCTCGTCATTCATAACCTGGTGAAGTCGGGAGTCGAAGTTTACCCTCATAGAGTCCAAATCGGTTTGAAGCCCCTGAAGCTTGTCATTAGCCTTCTCGGTGGACTTGAAAACCGTGTTTCGGTCTGACTCAGCGCACTTAAGTGACTCCGTCAAAGCAGCATTCTGTTCCACCAATCTGATGACGTTTTCACGCTCAACCTTCAACTTATTTTTCACGCAAGCGAGTTCCTCTTCAATGGCAGTAAGTCGGGACCTTGCTTCCACTACTTCAAGTTGGGATTGGCCAGCCCGGCCATAATTCCTCCGGACGTTTCCATCCGAATTAGCGCGGAATCTCTTGCGCCGCATCATAATGCTGTTTAAAAAGGCGATGAACTACAATGACTTCAAAAAAGCAGAGTTAGAAGATTTAAAGTGGAAATAACAATGAAACTGAACTCAAAAAAAGAACTCACCCGGAACAGCAAATAAGCAGCCTCTTCGTATTCCTCCCGATTCTCCATTTGATCCGGAGAAGGAAGACACTCTAATGATGTTCTGATCTGAGGCATCAGATCAGCACACTCTGTCCGAAACTCTAAGATCGATCTTGAACGTTCTTCTAATCTGAGGCATCAAATAGTAATAAATACTCAATGCATGGAAATCGAGGAAATCGCCTCAAATAATCCAATCACGGAATGACACGTGGACCGAAGATTCTATAAACGGAGAAACTTCCCGACTCGGAAACTCGGCAACAGTGGAGGGACAATTGTTGGAGGTGGATCCGAAATCCAACTTCGGTCCACGGGAATCAATGGGCAAAATTCTAAGTATCGAACTCGGCAAGTATATCGAAGTCTCAACTCGGAATTCTTCCTTCTCAGAAGCGCGCTGAAGCATGAAGGAAGTTGGGCGACACGTCAGCAAACGAAGAAATGGAAATTTTCCTATTGACATGGAAAATTTTCGAGAATCCAGCAAGAATCTTCTAGATATGATCTTAACTAGAAATTTGTATATTTTTCTTTATTCGATCTACTTTGTAACTGCCTCTATGGTCTATAAATAGAGGAACGGGTCCTTCAAAAAAGAGATCCGCTTTTTGTCATCACACATTGAGCAATAAAACTGTACTCGGTAACCATCATCTTCTTTGCAATACACTTCTTTTCTTTAAAGCTCTCAAAAATCTTTTCCCAATATTTCCTCTCTTTCTAGAATTTCGGATTTAGCCATTTGTTCTAATCCCGGTTCGAACATTCGGTTTTATAGTTTACTTATTTAAATACATATATATATATATATATATCAACCAAAATATAATCAAGATTTAATTTTTATATAACATTTTTTGTTATTATATAATTTTTAAGTATTAGTTAATTTCCAATAATTTGTTTTTAATTAAGTAGTTTTATTAGACACAATATAATTTATTTTCTTACTAAAACAATATTATAAATTTTACCAAATTTAGCCAAATTTCCCTGTTACTATTTGATTCTACTGAAAAAATAAAATTTAAATTCAAATAGATTCAACTATATTCGATTGTTATCATTTAGACCATTAATTCTCCTAGTGGTTTACTGAATATTATTGTTTCGACTTATACTGTATTCATATCTATAAATATATGTGATTTTAATTGTATAAAACGTCATATTCGAAGTTAATAACCGGAGTGGTAATATTTGTACATATAAGCTATAACTGGTGACTCACAAATAGTGGATTGCAGCTGAATTGAGCTTAATTATCTTTGGATGTCACCAGTTGTGTCTGAGGAATTGTAGTGGTGGAATTGTAGAATAGATGAGAAAAGTCAACATCATTTGACCGAGATTTTTAATTATATTATTACATATATATTTAATGTAATGGTAAAATATAGTTTACGGTAAAATAATTCAATAATTTTTTGTTATTTTCTTTAATAATTTTTGGTAAACAAAAATTAAAAATATATTTTCCTAATTATTTTCAATATAGTGATTAAGATGATCAATTAAACATTCTAGCATCATTGATTCAATCATTTCCCACTATAACTAATAGATTAAAAAAAATAGGGAGTATGTTTAAAGTTATAAATTTGGTTTTTGGTTTGGCTCAAATTCGAAATTTGTTTTGAAGTATATAAATCTAGGCTTTATTCAAATATTTAGTCAATTCTAGTTTGGTTTGATACATTATAGTTCAAATTGAGTTTAGTTCAGTTTCTCGGATTTGGGTATTTAAATATAGTGGAAATTCAAAAATGCTCATTTCAACATGTTCATTTTCAAAAAGTATCGTTTACTTTAGAAATTGGGAAAACAAAATTTGTAATATGGGATTTCTTTTTTTTTTTGAAAAGAGACATGTTGAAATGGGTAATATTTAAAATTATTCTTTAATTTAAATATATATATATATCAACCATTATATTATGGTAATTTAGTTTTTATAATAGATTTCTAGTTATTATTTAAATTTAAGCATTTGTTAAATATTTCAATAGTTTCTTCTTAAATTAATTTGTTTTATAGGGTACAATATTATTTATTTTCTTATAAAACTAATATTTTAAATTTTACTAAATTCAGCTGGATTCCTCTGTTACTATTTAATTTTAGTTTATTCAGCCAGATTTCGCTTAAAAAAGTAAAAAATTTAGCCACCTTCCATATTCAACTAGATTAAGCGAGATTCAACTTTTATTATTTACACATATACATAGTATTCTTCTATTGCTTTCTTATTATAAAAAATGTCTGAATGAGAAAGGGAAGAAATAAAAATATCTACCTAAAAACAAAACAAAAAATAGTTTTCTACTTATCAAAAATATATATATATATATATAGTTTTCTATTTTTAATTTCTCAAAAGTAGAGAAATTAGTTAAGAGCAATAGAGAGCGACAGAGAAGCATTTTTAAGTAAGATTAGATGATAATAAATGAGTAGAGACGACGACACTCTTTTGTCTTTGTCACTGACACCAACCTTTTATTATTATTCAACATTTATTTTTTTCTTTATTCAACTACTACTATTAACTAATCTCTATTATATCTTATTTTAATAAATACGTCTTGTCCCGATGTCGCATGGAAGGAGCAGCTTTCTACATTTAATGCTTTCAAACTTTACCAGAAGCTTGTATTTTGATTATATAATTTAAATATACACCTCGAAATACATGCATGTATCGCTGTATTCCACATAGACCTCTTCATTTAACAAATACATACAGATGTAATTTTTTTATATTTGTTTTTACAGCACTTTTTTCTCTGGCACTAAACTATAGGACTAATTTTCGAGTACAAATATTTAGGTAAATGATAAATTAATACTTCCTATGTTTTATATTATAAGTTGTTTTGGAAATTTTTTTTGTTTCAAAATATAAATTATTTTACAAAACCAAGAAAAAAGTAAACTAAAAATTAAACAAACTATTTTTTATTTTTTAAAATTATTTTTCTTTCTTTTTTTATTTAAATACTAAAATAAAATGATGAATTTTTTATTGATAATATAAAAACTAAAATTTTGTTAATCTGAGTGTTTCCAAGCAAAACAACTTATATTATGAAACTTATATTATGAAACAGATAATGTATCTTTTTCCTTCTTTAATATTTTGTGTGTTTCACAATAAATATTTATTTGACATATATTACGTATATCAAAGATTTATTAAAACATACAAGTCTACGTCTATGTACATAGAACATCAACTAGATAATCATAATTTAACCTTAAAGGGTTTTACTTTCTATAATCAACACAATAGAAATATATTTGTATAGTTTAAATATCTATGGAAAACAACAATAATCGAAAACTTAATTAATTAGATTATGAAATGGTGAGAATGTAACAGAGGGAATCATAAACAGTCAAATAAGTTGATAGGTCAGCGAATATAGGTAGTTTGACATTCTAATGTCATGGGAGGACCACAAAATCTAATTTTACGTAAGAAATGTTATTACAATGTCCGAGATTCTAGGTAATTTCAAGAATTCGTGGCCATATGATTTATGATAATGATTTTATTGATAAAACAAGGGGTAATCATACGATTTATTTGCCAATGTTCTGAGATCTTTCTTCTATAAGCGAATCAAAATAAATCATTAGAACATTGTTATTATTACATTCTTCATTTATGTTTATCTGATCAACTAACTCATTTGATACATACAATTCAATTCACTACTTGTTCCCGAGTTTGGTATAAGCTGAAAAAAGTAATTTAAATTGCTTTCAAGTCTTAACAAGAGCTAACCTATAAATCAGAAGGATGTGTATGTTATTTATATAAGTCTTGAATGCACCGAAAGGTAGAACAAAATAGAATTATTCTATAGTAAAAGGAAGAAAAGTTCTCTCGCCGGAATATTCACGCAAACCACGTGCTCCAAAGTCCTTGTATTTTTTTCAATTGGTAAGAAAATCATTCTATTTTTTTACATGATATTCGAAGCCGATAAATTTTACGGATATGAAATTGCCAAGTGCCAAGCATTTACATATTATTTTAGATTTGAAAATTGAAATTATTGATTTTTTCAACACCATATTAGCATAGACTTCACAATTAAACATGTATAGAGTACCGAATTGCTCTTAGTTTGGTGGTTAGGATGATTCATTTAATGATTTGGCTCCAAATTTGATCCTTACCCGCTACATTATGATAACTTAAACAATAGATTTTAGGAGTAGGTTTTAGGCTATAAATTAGAATTGTTAATCCAATTATTGACAAAAAAAAACATATATAGAATCAAATAATGCAGAAAGCTTTCGGCAAAAGCAATGTTCCAGAATTCAAACGAAAACCAAATCTAGACTTATGCAAATTTGTACTCAAAAATATAAGTTGTCGTTCATCTACCAGGAAAAATAATTATATATATTTTTCTTTCCATAAAATTTTAGTCCATAAATTTTTAAAACCCTTTGCACAAATATACTACTAGACCACGAGAATTTCCACCCAATAATACTTTTAAATGTCAGGAGAGTTACAAAATTGACCTATGATTTGGGGTCAATTGCAAAACTAATCTCTCATTTTTTTGTTAATTTATTTTGTCCATTTTAACCTTAATCTTCTATTATTTTTGATTTTACCGTTAACTTTTGTTTTTTTAAAACCATAAAAACATAAAAAATACTAAAATGCCCTACACATCTAAACTATTAACAAAATTGCCATCTTCTTTAATTCTTCACCCACCATTACCAACCAAAATGGAAGCTCTAAATGCACCACCACCAACCAATTTGGACCTCATTATGCTCTATCACCCCCTTTAACCTCACAATCTCTCATTCTCTCCTTGATTCCGTTTAAAATACTCACTAATTTTTGTTTTATATTTATTAAGATTCTTAATCTTGCATTTCGGTGCTAATTGAAGCAAAGAATCACGATTTAAAGTTTAGGAAGACTTTCTGGGCATTCAAAAAAGGTAAAGATGATCTTAACTCAAATCTAGCTAAGTTCTTGAAGATTTTCGGAAATTTGCAGAGAGCAGACTTCTCTTGAAGTCTGTAGTTAAAAGTAGACTTCAATAAAAGTCTATTAGTCAACACAAATGTTAGTTTGCAATTGACCAATTTTCTGGGTTTGAAGAGTAGAATTTAATAAAAGTTTGCACGTTTTTCTTTGAACACAAAAAAAAATTCGCATACTTCACATGAAGTTTGCGAAAATTTGGGTTAGTTTTGAAATTGACCAGCAATTTGACTTTTATAGGAGACTTCTATTGATGTCTGCGGAAATATTTCCCCTGTATACTTCAATAGCATACTTCTACTGAAGTCTACTTTTTGTTAAGGGGGTTAGTTTTGCAATTGATCGAAAATAGCAAATTTTGACCAAAAACCTGCAGACTTCACGTGATAGTAGACTTCAGAGATAAACTTCAAGAGAAGTCTGCAAACCTCATAGACTTCACCTGAAATCTACTATTTAAAATTAAAATGTTCATTATTTATTTAAATAAAGTAGGCTTCTATTGAAGTCTCCGCTACTTTTCGAGTAGACTACTATTAAAGTCTGCTTTTGTCGCAGACTTCATGTGCAGACTTCACTAACCCGTATTTTCCCAAGTAGACTTCTATTATAATGCAGACATCAATAGAAGTCTACTATATTCTCGCAGACTTCATTTTGAAGTCTACTTAAAAAGTCAACATTTGGTCAATTGCAAAACTAACCCTTTTTTTGGAGACATCATTTTGAAGTTTGCGCCAAAAAGTCAACATTTGGTCAATTGCAAAAATAACCTAATAAAGTCTGCGGATGTAAATAAGAGCCTTCTATCAATGTCTGCTTTTGATAAAGTAGACTTCATTTGAAGTATACTATTCATACCTAGAGACTTTTTGTCTAGACTTCATGTGAAGTCTACAACGTTAATTTTGTAAAAATACATTTAAACAAGGTTTTAATTTTTATTATATTTTTTTGTATATTTATCATGTGTGTTTGATACTTTGTTTGTTTATGTACAAGTTTAACATGATTATATATTATAGTTAAGTTAGTGTAAATTTTAGAAATAATATAAGTAGTTAGCTTATTCAAAACAGACTTCACTTGAAGTCTACAGCATAAATTTTGTAAAAATGCATTTATAGCATGCTTTAAGTTAAAAAAAAAAAAAATTTGTATTTTTCCTATGTGCATTTGATACTTTGTTTGCTTATGTACAAATTTAACATGTTTATATATATTTATGAATGTATAAATTTTAAAACTAGTCTAAGCAGTTAGTTCATTAATAGTAGACTTTAGGAGAAGTATACTATGTAATATGTTGTGTTTTAAAGTAAATTATGTTATGTAAATTATGTTCTGTTAGGTGTCACTATTTCTTCTTGGGATGGAAACATGAATTAGTAGAGACTACTATCTTTTTTGGTGAAATCATAAATTAAAGTAAAATCATAAGTTAAATACCAATTTTAGTGTACAAAGGTTAATAATCATAGATCTTTACAACATTAGTTTGTCACTACATCTTACAACATTAACAAAAGTCACTATATCTTTCTATATATTGGAGCTTAAAATAAGTCTGAATTCATGAAGTCTAAAAACATGAAGTCTGAAAATTTGTTTTTCCTTTATGTACCAAAAAGTTAGAAGTAGAGAACCAGAAACAAAACAAAAAAACAAGAGCACATTAGTGAGCCTAAAAATACTAAGCACATGTGCATAAAAATAGTGTTGAAATCAACCCATATGAGCAAATCGATCATAGGTATATGATCATTATAAAGATTACTTCGTGTCAGTATCAGCTTCTTTTTTATAAATCAAAATTAGAATCTTTAAAATTCAGCAGAATATACACATAAAATAACACATGTGGGCATGATGTGTACGAAAAGAAGCACTACCATTATTACCAAACATTTTGGAACCTCAATACCAAGCATTGACATGACACATACCTATGTTCTTTCAATAGTTATACTCCAGATTACATCATCTACTTTAATAGGCAGAACAGCTGGCCCTTTGCCAAATTCAAGGGAGGCCCATGTAATTATCTCTGCTTTTGCAAGATCTCAACTTTGGTTCCTAGTACCTCATATCTACACTTCTCTGGTATTATCTGAACATATAACCATGAAGAAAAGTTGATTAAAGTGTGTATAAAACACCTCAATTTCATTTAGAATTAATATATACATGCCAAACAATCTGGCTGGAGATGATAAGCCTCCTCTCCAGCAACCTTAATTACAACATTCAACTGCACAAAAAAGCCAAGATTAAAATCTCAAATCAATAGTGTTAGATTACAACGCAATAGAAGTATCAAATCAAAAACAACTCTTGTGTGAGACCAGCCTGGAAAACAAAAGAAATAGATAGTACACATCAATATATTGCAAGAAATAAGTTATATGAGTGCATTTACACATGACTTCACTCATTTAATTGAAGATACAGTAAGTTCATAAAAATATCAGTCCAACCAGAAACATAGGATTCGACTAGTGAAAACGCAGCAAGCACATGCAAACTACCATGAGAGCATGATCACAATCTGGAGAAGTTAAAAAAAACATTAAGAACAGAAACAAAAGAGGAAGATGAAGGCAATGAGCATTAAGGAGTTTAGCAAACAGGGTCATAAAGCAAAAGGAAGATTACTCTATATCATTTTGACATTCATTATACAAAGCACAAAGCTTTTGCTCTATCATTATGACCTAAAATGGTTTAAATGGTCACAACAACAAGGGAAAAAACTACTATTTATCTTGGATTTCAAATTATAACAAACAAACAAAAAAAAGGCTCACCTTTGCTAGATCTAAAAATAAAACAGAGAGCTTTGTAAAAAGAATAACTCAGAGTCAGACATGAAAATAGAGGAAGAAGATGTTAGTGAAAAAATAAGAAGAAGAAAGAATAAAAACGAAGAACCCGAAAGAAGAAGATAAACCTTCATCGTTGTCGCCGGTCTTCAGTCTTCACAACCATTTGATCTGTGAAGAAAGAGAGAGAAGTAAAGCTCTCTCACCAGATAAGAAGAGAAGAAGATAATAAGAGAAAAGGAGAATAATAAAACCGTCAGTGGACTCGACGGTGGCTATACAGTCGTCGGAGGTTGGTGAAGACGGTGGCCATATAGTTGTCGGTGAAACTTGCAAAAAATGAAAAACAATGAGAAGAAGATGGAGAATAGATGCAAAGAAGATGGAGAAGAGGGAAGAGATTCACCGGAGAGGAGGTTGATGGCGGCTGCTTGTAGAAGCCACCACCGAAGACCTAAATCGGAGAAGATGAGATCTAAGTTTAGGGTCACAATGGGAGAAGAGAGAAAGTGGCTGATTTTTTTGTTTCTTTTGGTAAAAATGCTTTTTTATAGTTAGGTTAAACTTTTCTAAACCAATTGGTTTACTTTTGCTTTAAATCAAAACAAATTGCCACATAATCTGGTTTAGTTATGGTTCATATTAAATTAAGATTCTAATCAATTGGTTTTAGAGAAATTAACATAAAATTTATGTACTAAACATGACTAATTTTGCTATTAATGTAAAATTTTTATAAATTTATTAATTAAATTATGATTAAACCGGAAACCTTTGACATATAATTCGGTTAAGGAAGAGACTTCAAGAGAAGTATACTTTCGTTAAAAGTAGACTTCCCCAAAAGTCTGCTTCTTCAGTAGACTTTCCCAAAAGTCTGTTTCTTTAGTAGACTTCCCCAAAAGTATGCTTTTTTATTAAACTTCACATGAAGTCTGTAAGTCTGTTTTTACAGTAGACGTCTACTGAAATCTGCTCTGAAGACTTCATGTGAAGTCTGCTCTATACCCTAAATCTTAAACCCTAAAACACAAATCGAATACATTCTAATCAATACCCAAGATCAAATTAAAAACTTATATCAAAGATTAAACATTCTTAATATTCTCAAAATTTGACTATTTTTGTTAGTTTTTTATGTTTTAAAAATCTCAAATCAAAAATTCATATGATTACCAACATATATTGTTTGTTGTCCAAACCTTAAACTCTAAACTCATACTTTGTTTGTGAACTATGGGGTTTAATCTTTATTGGTTTTATTTCACAAAGTTTTGTAAAATTTTTATTTTTATACTTCATAATTGCTTATCTTAAGCTTATGTAACTAAAAGTTTATTCATATAATACTTATTTTAATTTAAAAATTTTTCTTAAAAACTTAAGTAAAGAGGATACTTCACATGAAGTCTGCTTGTCTGTTTTTAAAGTAGACTTCATGTGAAGTCTGTAATTAAAGTAGACTTCACGTGAAGTCTGTAATTAAAGTAGACTTCACGTGACGTCTGCAATTTACCCAGAACGGTATATATGTAATTGCGTCTCCAATTTTTTTGTTTAGTCATGAAAGATAAAATAATAATTTTTTATCCTTATGGGTTAGTTTTGTATTTGACTACAAAAAAATTAGTTTTTATATTTAAAATCAAATTTTGAATCAATTTTGTAATAAGCCCTTACTTGTCAGGCACTAGAACCGAACTTTAGATACTTTTAAAATTTTGGGCTACGTTCTTAAGACTTGGTCAATTTATTAAGTATAGTGTGAACCACATATCCATTTATAAATTATAGATGAAATAAATGTCTACCTCAGTTTGGAATGCATTTCCTTTTTGAAATTTAAATTAATCTCTGTTAATAGAAAATATAGTTAGACAAAAAAAAGACTTGAACCGACATAAACATTTTAAATTATTATATATTAGTATCACAGATCAATTTATATATTATTATTTAGGAGATATAAAAAAAATTAAAATCGAAAGAATATTCATTATTGAGAAGATGAGGAAAATAAGGTTGAATCTGGATCACACAGCAAAAGGAGCATACGACACCAAACGGGTGTCTCTGACCTTTTCTTCTCTATGCCAAAAAGAGAAACTAATACTATATAAGAAGTTTCTCTTAAAGGACTTTTTGGACCTTATTATAGTTTATCAATTAAATTAAAACTATCTTTACACAAATTAGTAAGCACGTCGAAAATGAAATACATTGTAATTTTATTCAAAATAACAATGATCATATATGGTACTAACGGCCATTCTTCTAATTTTTTCCAAAACAGTGTTTTTTATCGATTTATTCCTAACAACTATAAATGTGCAAAATATATATACTATTAACAAATTTAAAATAACTTAATTGATTTGCAATATATCTCATGCATTTTGTATGCGAGTATGTGTTGACTCGCGTAGTACAAATGAGAAATTAAAAATACATATATGAAAAAAACATAACAACGAAATTAATTAGAGACGCTTAGTCATGTCATATTAAATTAACATAATTTTCAATAATAAAATCTTGAAATATAGATAGCACCAGCTTCGTTTATATGAATTTGTTATAGGTCTAACTGTACTTAAGTGAAATAATGCAATGGTGTGATTCTTTTACTCTATTGTCAAACGATCAATTAACAACTACTTATTCATATATGGAATGTATTGAACTATGAATTCTATGTGATATTTTTTAAAGTGATAAATTATTTGTTATTTAAACATAAATTTGTAAAGATTTTACAAGATGTAGTGTTATTAAACTAACGATTTTAATGTACAATCAAATCCATTTACGTTTAAATATTTTAAACATGCAATTTTAAATAATTTTAAGAAGTTTTTAAATATTTTGAAGATTTATGTAGTTAAAACTCTCAAAATTTTAAATCTTATGATTTAAATCTTATAAATTCGATCGTTTAAATCTTATAGTTAAATCTTATGATTTAAATCTTACTGTTAAGGTGCTGATTCACAATATACTGGGAATTCATCAGCTTGGTGGAATGGGTTCTTATCTTGGGCTGCCGGAGAATATTAGTGGCGCCAAGACAAAAGTATTTGCTTTTGTCCAGGAAAAACTACAAGAAAGAATTACTAGTTGGTCCTCAAAACTTCTTTCCAAAGGAGGAAAGGAAGTGCTGATAAAATCAGTTCTGACGGCTCTGCCAACTTATGTTATGTCATGTTATCGTCTTCCAAAGACTATAATCAAAAAGTTAAATTCAGTTGTAGCACAATTCTGGTGGTCAAACTCTGAAATGTCCAAAGGTGTTCACTGGAAAAAATGGAAAAGTCTATGTAAACCTAAACAAGAAGGTGGGTTGGGCTTCCGGGTTTTGGAGGAGTTTAACTCCGCGCTACTCGCCAAGCAATTATGGAGGTTGATTGATTTTCCTGAGTCCTTGTTTGCCAAGGTTATGAAAGGGAGATATTATGTGAATAGGTGCCCCATCACAACGGGCGCACCTGCTAATTCTTCTTATGGTTGGAGGAGTATTATTTCTGCTCGATCTCTGGTAGATAAGGGTAAAATAAGAAAGATTGGTGATGGTCGATCTATTGCGGTTTGGAGAGACCCATGGATACCAGATACTCACCCAAGAGCTGCTATAGGTATTGATCCAAGTGTATACCCGGATCTTACAGTAGACCAATTTATTGATTCTCAAACCCGATCTTGGCGAGAGGTCTTACTATGTCAATATTTTATCCCCTCTGATGTCCAATTAATTATGGGCATCCCGATCCCACGCCAAGTTCGATCAGATTATTGGGGTTGGCACTATTCGAAATCAGGTCGTTATTCAGTCAGGTCTGGATATAAATTAGAGGAAAGTAATTCTATTTTAAATTCGGCTTACTATGGGCCAGATTTTTGTGCGTTATACTCAAAAATTTGGCAATTAGATTTTCCAAATAAAATAAAACATTTTATTTGGCAAGCGTTATCAGGATGTGTTGCTGTTAAGATGAATCTCTCTAATAGAGGATTAGCGGTGACTCTAGATGTAGTAGATGTGGGGCGGAGGAGGAGACTATTAATCATGTTCTGTTTGAATGTCCCCCGGCAATTCAAACATGGGCATTATCTTCTATTCCCTCACCCGTTGATGTTTTTCCGGGAAACTCAATTTGGTACAATTTGGATTTTCTATACTCGAGACTTCAAGATTCCATGATCGGCAAAATTTTTCCTTGGTTGATATGGTTTCTATGGAAAGATAGAAATGAGCATTGCTTTGCTGGGACAAGTACAGGTCCCCGTGAGCTGCTAGCTAAAGCAGAGGAAGCGATGACAGAATGGTCACAAGCAATGTATCAAACAAATCATGTAACCTNATGGTCACAAGCAATGTGTCAAACAAATCATGTAACCCAACAAGGTTTACGAAGTACGGATTCGATTTGGTCAGAGGTGTCTATACCTTTGACTGTTGACCCTACGTTTACGGGTTTTAGATGCTTCGTTGATGCCTCTTGGAAGAGTTCAGACTGTGTTTCGGGACTGTGGTGGATTTGTTTTTCGGACGCTTCACATGGAGATCGTAGGGGGCACGACAAATTCGGAGAAATCTTTCGGCATTGCACTCGGAGGTGGAAGCTATTCTTTGGGCTATGGACTCCCTGATTCATTCCCAAATTTTAGAAGTGGAGTTAGCTACAGATTGTTCGGATGCTCTGAAGTTACTCCTTAATCCAGAAGATTGGCCGGCTTTCCAACCATACCAGGAGGATTTTGACAGGTTGAAGTCCTTTTTTAGTGCTTTCTCTATTCATGTAATTCCACGCGCTCTTAACCATCAGGCTGATACTCTCGCTCGTTCTTCTAGAGAGTCATCTTTTGGTTTCGACGTGTAACTCCTTTGGTTGTTTATTAATGTGTGTTGACAAAAAAAAAAATCTTATAGTTTTAAATAGAAGTTTTAATGAGTTTATAACAAATCATCCGAAATTTTATAAATTCATTTAAAATAATTTAAATCATTCAAAATTGTTAACAAGCCATAGTTCATTACATCCTCCAATCATTTTGATCGTTGACACTTTATATACAGTGTAAAAATTTTATTTTTTTCGCAAGAAACAAATGTTATTGATGTCTGGAGTTGAAAATACATCCATTTTGTCTCATAAGGTATTACTCGAAATTGTATATAAAACACAAACAGACAACACTATGTAGTATTGTCGATGTCTATGAGGTGTTGGATCCACATAGGCCCTCCATTTGCGATGTACGATTGATATCTCCTACCATCAATTACAGATTGTGCAATTGCACCTGCAATATTGTTCGCAGAACATGATACCCAATTTGTCGACCAATTATACAGAGCATCTAGGTGTCCTTTAAGCTGTAATGACAACCCTGAAGAATGGTTTTGTGATAGAGAATTTAATATTGCCCATACTTTCTTCGACTCTCCTTCAAATATGATCCTCTTTTGATGTGTGTGATAGGCACATTCAGCTGCCCATAAACAGTTCAAGAGGTGCGCTTGTAATGGTTGTGATACATTAGCGAAAGAGCGACGTCCATGTAGAAGAGCATGCCCACAATCATCGCATATAATCCACGCAGCATCACTTTTTTTGGTTCTTGAGTACCATAAAGCACTAAAGTTACATTTGAGCCAAAGGATTACTGGTTTTTGTCACTTAGTATTACTCTGTTTCCCGTCTCCCGCTATAGCAGCAAGATTATTATCGTTATTATTGGCATTAAGCCACTCCTCGGCATCTTCCCTGGCTTTGCCCATAGTTTGAATCATATCGTGGTTAATCTTCTCAAAGATCAACATATTTCGCGGCTTCCATATGTGCCAAATGAGCCAGGGAAAAGCATGTCTGGTAATCGCTGGGATAGCAGTATTTCGTTGGCATTGCAGAATATTCGAGAAATCACCTCTCGGTTGTGGTATGCCTGAGAGGTCCCATACATATGCTGCAACTTCACACGTGAACAACACCTGGTTAATTATTTCCAGCTTCGTTCTACACATCGCACATCGGTCATCTTGGCTTATTCCTCGTTGGTGAAGCTGTGGTGCCACAGCTAAAGCACCCGACAGTGTAAAAGTCTTATTAGCCATGTTTTGAGACCTGACCTGGACCGGCCGGTTAGACCGGTCAACCCGGGACCCGTTCACTATGCCGGTTTAGGTTTTAAAATTTTACTCACAAATTTAAAATCCAGAAATATCCAGAAAAATCTGTTATTAGATCGAAACCCGGTAAAGTGGTCGAACCGGCTGGTTACAGATTTAAGAATTTTAACTTAAAAACTTAAAAAATCTTCTATTTCAAAAAAAAGGGTTTTGAATATTATTTAAGGTTTACGAGATTTTTATCAGTTTTTTTGACAATTTTGTCTCTTCTCCCCACCGCCACACCAATCGTTGGTTCGTTCGTCTCCTTCTCTATCCATGTTTTGGCATCAACGATTGTAAACTATAATTCTTATTTTCTTTTTTATTATCCGCACTTCACGATCATTAGCGTCGTTGATAGTTTCAAAATATTGTTTTCTTATTTTTATCAATTTTAGTTTTATTTTAGATTTCATTACTTTATTATTATTGTTAATTTTTTATTTTATTTTACAAAACATGACTATTTAAATAATTTTGTTATTTTAAATCTTAAAATTATATATATATATATAATGATATTTATATAGAATTATATTAAAAACACTTATTCAAATGATCTAGTGGTTTGCCCAGGTCGACCAGTGACCCGGTGACCCGGAATACATTCTGATTCTTTTTTCAGGTCAGGTATCAAAACATGGCTTATTAGGCGCAACTTTACTATCTAGCTCAAAAGAATATAAATCAGTCTCATAAAATATAAAATAATACATAATATAATTTTTATATAGAATTTCAAAAAAAGTTTTACAACCAAATACCTTAGAATTCTATGCAATATTTAATAGTAGATTTGATATATTATACATTATAGTTTTTAAAATTTAATAATGGTAACAAAAAGTTATATTGCCAAAATTTTTATATCTTGTAAAACTGATTTGTATTTCTTATGGATGAATGACAAAATTACATATATGGCAAGTTAAAAGATTTTTCAAACACAAAACCTTATATTTAACTAATTAATCAATTTAAATATAAATTAGTTAGGTATTACAGTAAATGATATACATATATATATATGTTATTTTTTTATAAAGTAAAATCATGCCACTCAACTACTTTTAATGGTACATTTTAGAATTAAATTTATTGTATAGCTATTGTAACATCTTTTATAGCTAAAAATTAATTCTATGTTTAGTTATAGTTGATGTTTTAGAAATTTTTTTTTGTTTTATTTTAGTTGATGTATTAAGAATTATATGCAAGATTTTTATTATATTTTTAATATTTTTGATTATTAAAATTTTGCAGATTGATTTGTGATTTGTTTTGGCAACATTAGATCGACAAAGGCCCGATCTATAGCTTAAAATCCACCCTTAGAATCCTTTTTTTAAGCTACCATAATGTAGCGGGTATGAATCGAACCCTGATGCTAAGTCATTAACTAGATCATCCTAACCACCAGATTAAGAGTAACTCGACAATTGATCTGTGATTTGTTAAATTATTTTAGAATTTGTGATAAAATATATTTTGTTTACAAAAAATAAAATAATTAATAAGTTCTTAATACATCTGAAAAACTAAAACATCAGGTAAAAAACAGAGGTATTCATAACTTGTGTCGAACATTAATCCCATCACTAAAATCTCAATTATGATATTACTCTAGTTTTTTTTTTTTTTTTTTT